>QANX01002774.1:4560-22993 GCA_003254975.1 Ochetophila trinervis | reverse complement strand
TTAGGATTACTTTCCTAATTATTTTATGGTTTAGATTGATTCTCAACCTAACCCTAGTCTCTATATAAAGGGGGGTTACTAGCTTGTAAGAGACAACTTTGATTATTGATTAAATAGAATCTATTCTTGTTTTCAACAAGACTTGTGTGTTCCAAGTGAGGATAGTTCTTCTTCTACTTGTTGCATTTGGGAATTGATCTTCTTATCAAAGGTATTTACTTTGTGGCGAATTTCAATTTCATTCTTTGCCTTCTAATTAGTGTTGCTAGATACAATTGTTATCTAGAGGTGCTATAGGGCGGGTTTTTACCTAGGGTTTTGTTCCATATCATCTTGTGTGTTGGGATTACAGTTTCTTTAAGCTTGGGGTTCCGCATCACCATTGGTGACAATCCATGGGAGAATGCCCCAGAAGTATGTGGTTGACACATATTAAATGTTTAAATATGAAGTGAAATTGATATTTTGATAAAAATGTTATGTTTTGGTTCTAGTTTTTCGTTAGTTTATTTCATTGGTTTGCAAAGATTTTGTAAGTATTTCTATTATGCTTATATAAGTATCTGGTAATCACTCTTACTAGTGAACTACATATATTTGTCATATTTTTGGTAAAAAAATTAAATAAAATTGTTAGGGCTTGTAGCTCACACCTACTTTTCAGGAGTTGTTGAAGAAGTCAAGGGGAAAGAAATGGCTTAGATATTTTTTTGGATGCATCACCACTTATATTGAATCCTAGTACTTATTTTGGATTGTTTACCATCAATGGTTTAATTTGGATGTTATAATTTTTGGTATCAGAGCTCGGTAGTAGATCTAGATTGGGAGAGTTTAATTAAGTATTACATTGGAATATTTGTTAGAATGTTTAGTTGTTAATTATACATGTTAAGCAGGTTAGTTTCATATATGCATATGGTTTTGTTGAAATTTGATAATATGATATAGGATATTTTTGTATAGATTAAAATTGGTACATTCTATAGATGTTGGTTCATTTTCTCTGAGTTGAGATGAATTAGGCGATATTCATCAAACTATGAGGGAAATGGCAAATGCTATGCAACAATTTGCAACTCGAGGTCCTAGAACTCCATGGGCACATACAAACAAAAATATCTTAGCATTCAAGGAGTTCTGAAAGCTAAATCCTCCCACTTTCGATGGAAAAGAAGAGATGATGGCTGCAATGGAGTGGTCAAAACAAATTCAACGACTCTTAAACACATTGGGAGTTTTTGAAAATCTTTGGGTGAGGCTTGCTACTAGTCAGCTTATTGGGCAAGCTCAATAGTGGTGGGGTTCACTTGAGACTTCAAGGCCAGTTGGGGAATGGACTTGGAATGTTTTTGAGAAGGCTTTCTTAGCGAAGTATTTTCCTAGTGTTCATCGAGATGTTGTCTTTGATCAATTTCTCCACTTGATTCAAAGAAACATGTCTATTATGGAATACACTGCAAAGTTTGAGGAGTTAGCAAGGTTTTCTCCTTTCTTGGTTGATAATCCTTAAGAAAAGGTTAGACGTTATGTGAGGGGTTTGAGGCCGTCTATTTGTGAGGGTGTGAGAATGTTGGATTTACAGGATATGTTTGAAGTAGTAAGAATGGCTATGATAGCTGAGCAGGAGGATGCCAAAAAGATCGGAGACTCCAGAAAGGGGAACTTTGAGAAGAGAAATTTCAAAGTAATGGAAAGAAGCAGAATCATCCTTTTCAGTCACATACTGGTGGTGGTAGCAAAAATCAAAACTTTTCGCAATCATCAACAAGTACGCAAGGTTTTCACTGAGGAGTTAGAACTTGCTATGAGTGCGGGCTGACAGGACCCGACCTGCAAAGATCCTGCCTGCGTGACTTAATGTTGCCACTAAGCCACAAGCAGTCATGAAAAACCCGCTAAATAAAATTTTAAAAGGGTAAGAATTAACAGACCGAAAAGTTTCACTACTGCCGGAAATTTTATTAAAAATTTCGGCTGTTTCTAACACTCCCCAAAAATGCTAAAAGCTACAAACCTGCAAGAAAACCAGTCCTAAAACCAAATTATTCTACCAGCACACATTTCCACACAATTAGATCACCAAACAGTACGCAACTCAACACTTAAACAAATATATTGTTTAAGTACGGTGTAGCTGCACTCAGTTTAAAACTGAGCTGCCTACATACCCTTTCAACAAGGGATCAAGCTACCTGTAGTTCCGAAAGCATATTTACACAAATATGCTACAATCAAACACGTTCAGCATTTAATCCAAAGAAAAATACACGATAAATAAATTACCACATATTAAGTATAAATGCCACACATCACCCACTAACCAAAATTAATATCACAGACAATTCATTTACAATTCGAACAAACACAATTTATAATGATTAATACACAATAACATATAATGTATATGCTCATCAAGCAAAATCATTCCCAAACACAACAATTCAATAAAAGTATTCACCGACCCAGTCCACAATTATTTTCATACAACCAATTTACAATTTCAACTAATTCCAACACAATCAACCAGCAACTACTTATCTCACAGTAATTATATGCTTCCATATACATTCCACAGAACAGTTCACTCGATCGAATTCTCATAAATAAAGTTACACAATGATTACACCCAAATCCACATACGGAATCCAGTCAATTCGCAACAATCAACCCACATACACATTCAATTCCACAGCAAGCACCAAAACATCACCACACATAACTATATCACCAATTAACAACAATTTCTATTTTAACAACTATTAACACTACAGTTCAAACCGGGTAAATTCCAATACTCAGTTATAATACACAAATTACATATCGAAACGAAGCTCGCGGAGAGTAGGGTGCAACTGAGAACTTACCTCGTCCAACCGCCGCCGGTGGTGGCCGGGAAGCGGCGGCCGAGCACCCTCAAATCACGCAGTCCACACGAGCGAGCTTCGAGACGAACGGAGGCCGGAATTAGTTTCGGAAGGTCCAAAATAGGGGGAAAGGACCGGTTTCATCACCGGAAACTGCCGAGATCGGGCGACCGGAGGAGAAACGGCCCTCGCCGGATCCGTCGTCGTTTCCGGCAAACCGCGGCGTTTCACGGCCAGTCGAGGGTGGGGAAGGAGAGAGGAGGGTCCGGCGAAGCTTTCCCGGGCAGTGGGCCGGCCTGACTCCGCCGGAATCCGGTGAATCGCGAAAAAAGCAGCTGAGCGGATTTCTCACCTTTCCCGGCGATCTGGACTGTTCCACGGGCTACCGCCAGCAGGAAAAGGTGGCCGGGCAAGTGGGCTTCCAAACCCAGGCGGTGGCGCGGCTGATCGGCGCCGGAAACGTGCCTAATCTGGCAATTTCGAAAATCGCAGCTGGCCGGATTTCCTTAAATTTCCGGCTGTCTGGACCTTTCCACGGCGAGCCACCAGTGCCAAAGGAGAGAGGGGGTCGGCGGGGTCATTTCCTGGGTGGTTTCCGGCCTGATCTGGCCGGGATTTGACCGTGGCCGGCGGTCGGAAGTTGCGCGATGGGTGGCTGCGCGAGAGGGGGAAAGCTGGCCGTGCGTGTGCTGTCCCTCCAGAACCTTCCAGCTAAAAACACATAAAGGCAGGGGCAAAATGGTCATTTTGCCCTGCCACAGCAATTTACCAAAATACCCCTCATTCTCTTCAGGTCATAACTTCTCGGTTTTAACTCCAAATCGAGCGTGCCACTAGTCTACGGACTCGTATTGACTAGCTCTACGCAACGGTACCACGATCAAAACCATAGCATGCTCACACCAAAAAGTCAACCCCGAGCCCTTCCTTGGTCAAACTTGGTCAACTCGGTCAACTTTGAGAAATTTCAATATTTTCCCTGGGACGGGGTGTTACAGGGCAATCAGAACATTTTAGAAAAGCGTTTCCATGCTTAGGACGATCTCAGAGTCAAGGTGGTGATCATATTCATGGAAGTTCTCAAACCAAACCATAACAGTCACAACAAGGTAGGCCAATATTTCAGAGACAGGAGCAGCAGCTTACTTCTAGACCTCAGCAATCGAGTATGCCTACTGGACTTAGGACTCATGGTCGATCTTATGCACTTCCTTAGGTAGTTGGCACCTCAGATCATGCGGTAATGGAATGTTCCTTATTTTATTTGATTCTGGATCTAGCCATTCATTTATTTATGCTTCACTTGTGTGCACTTTGGGTTTAGAACCTGAACATTTAGATTTCCAGTTACATGTTAATTTACCTGTTGGTATTAGTATTGGTTTAGGAAAAGTATTTCATTTGACTTAATTGGAGATGGATATTGGAGGTCACGCAATGACAGTTGACTTAATTGTTTTGGATATGGTATCTTATGATGTGATACTGGGAATGGATTGGTTATCAACTTTTAATGCTACTATGATTGTCACAAGAAGAGGTTAACAATTGTTCTATTTGATGGTGTTAAATTTGACATCTTAGGCGAGAAAGATAATAGTCATTTTTGCTCATATGGTGTCTATAGTGAGCATAAGAATTATTTTGGATGGATGGCAAATGTAGTTGGTCATGAGATTGGTGATTTAGAGATTCTATCCATTCTGGTGGTGAATGAGTTTCTAGATGTGTTTCCAGATGAGTTACCTAGTTTACTTCCTAAGAGAGAAGTTGTATTCTCTATAGAAGTATATCTAGGATCTTCTCCTATTCCTATAGCTCCATATAGAATGGCCCCCACTGAACTTGAAGAATTGAAAATTCAATTACTGGAGTTGCAAAATAAAGGGTTTATTCATCCTAGTACATCTCCATAGGGTGCTCCTGTTTTATTTGCCAAAAAGAAATATGGTTCTTTGAGGTTATGTGTGGATTACAAGAAACTTACTCGAGTTACAGTAAAAAACAAGTACCCCTTACCAAGGATTGATGATTTGTTTGATCAATTGTGTGGTTCCAAGTATTTTTCAAAAATTGATTTACTTTCGAGATTCCATCAATTGAGAGTTAAGGATGAAGATATTCCTAAAATAGCTTTTGGAACACGGTATGGACACTTTGAGTTTGTGGTTATGCCTTTCGGCTTAACCAATGCTCCGGCAATATTTATGGGCTTAATGAATCAGATTTTTCATTCATGCTTGGATCAATTTGTGGTGGTGTTTGTAGATGATATTTTGATTTACTCAAAGTCAAAAGAAAAGCATGAGGAGCATTTACACATTGCTTTGCAACTTTTGAGAAATAACCAATTATATGCAAAGTTAAGCAACTATGAATTTTGGATGACTGAAGTTAAGTTTCTTGGACATGTGGTATCTCAAAGTCGTATTTATGTTGATCCAACTAAAGTGGAAGCAGTGCTTAATTGGGTGAGACCTAAGAATGTGAAAGAGATAAAAAGTTTCTTGGGATTAGCAGGATATTATCATGCTTTGTGAAAGACTTCTCTCGAATAGCATCTTATATGACTCGTTTGACTCAGAAAGGTGTGAAATTTGAGTGGAATGATACTTGTGAGCAAGCATATATGGAACTTAAAAGTTGTCTGACCTCGACTCCTATTCTAGTCATTTCTGAGCAAAGAATTGGCTATTTTCTTTATTGTGATGCTTCTCGTTTGGATTTAGGTTGTGTTTTGATGCAAAAAAGGTGGTGTAGTGGCTTATGCTACAATGCCAACTTAAACCTCATGAGCGAAATTATCCTACCCACGATTTAGAACTTGCAGCTATTGTGTTTTCTTTAAAAACTTGGAGACATTACTTGTTCGGAGAGAAATTTGAGGTATTTTTAGATCATCAAAGTTTAAAATATATTTTCACCCAAAGGGAATTAAATTTGAGACAAGTCAAATAGATGGAGTTTATAGAAGAATATGATTTTTCCTTAAATTATCATCTTGGTAAAGCAAATGTTGTAGCAGATGCCTTAAAGTAGAAAATCTCAAGGTATGGTGCCGAATCTTTCTTGCTATAGATGGAAATTATACAAGCATTAGAATAATATGATTTGGAAGTTCATAGCAAAGGTGATACACCTTATCTTTCTAACTTGGTTTGATGCGGAACCCCAAGATTAAAGAATCGGAAACCCCAAACACACAAGAAATATTGAACAATAATTGGAAAACAAGAACCCGCCCTACCAAACCCTTAGATAACTTGTATCTAAAAACGTGGATTAGAAGGCTAGGGAAAGAGAAGAATAATCGCCACAAAGTATTTCTACTTTGATAAGATAATTCAACTCCTAATGCAACAAGAAGAAGAAATTGATTCCTCACCTTGCAAGAACACTCCTGGGAGCAATAGGAAAATTAATTCTCTCAATTGATTAAAAACTCAAATCTGTCTTACAAAAGAATTGATCCCCCTTTATATAAGGACTAGGGTTAGATCAAGAATCAATCTAAACCATAAAGTAATTAGGAAACTAATCCTAAGAAAATTAGGAAAGTAATCCTAAGGAAATTAGGAAGGTAATCCTAAGGCTAAAAACTAACCCTAAATAAAAATAATCCGAAAATAGAAATAATTACAAAACTGCCATTATCAGCTGAAAATAACTAAATTACGAAACTGCCATTCTAAGTTGTTTATTTTTAAAATGATGTCGTTTCGTCTCCGCAACTCTCGAGCATCATTACGACTTTCATCCCTTGCTTGGACAACATGCTTAAATCATCATTAGGCCTCGGAAAAGTGTTCAAATCATTTGGAAACTTGAATCGATCTTGATCCATAATTCTTTTCACAAGTCCAAGCATTCCCTCTTTGATCTTCTTAACTCGAGAACGCACCATTGGTTTACTAGGCAAGATGATGTCATCATCTTTTGCTCCAATGCTAGAATATGACTCTATGATGCCCGCATCATGGTTGTTCAACTTACTTTTGTTCAAAAGGTTGTTGAAGCTCAACAAAGGGATCTAGAAACACAAGCTATTCAAGCACGAATAGATAGAGGTGAAGTAGTTCATAGATGGATGATTGACATCTCAAAAGGATTGAGATTTTATGGTAGAATGTTTGTACCTTTAGTAAAGCAAATTAGAGAAGAGATACTTAGTGAGTTTCACAAATCCAAGTTCTCTATTCATCTGAGAAGTACTAAAATGTATCATGACTTGCGTACTCAATTAAGTAAAGGCAGAGCATAAGAAGCCTAAAGGATTGCTTCAACTTTTACCAATAGCTGAATGGAAGTGGGAGCATGTAACTATGGACTTTGTTAGAGGACTTCCACGAACTCAAAAGAGATTTGATAGTATATGGGTTGCTGTTGATAGATTGACCAAATCTGCTCATTTTCTACCTGTTAAGGCCACTGATTCTTTGGATAGCCTTAGTAAGCTATATGTGGAAGAAATTGTTAGATTGCACAGGGTTCCACTTTCCATTGTTTCCGACAGAGATCCAAGTTTACTTCTCACTTTCGGAAAAGTTCTAGAAAGCTTTAGATACACGCTTAAATTTTAGTACAGCTTATCATCCCTAGATAGATGGTCAGTCTAAGAGAATTATTCAGGTGCTAGAAGACATGCTTAGAGCTTGTACTTTGGACTTTCAGGGAAGTTGGGCGGATCATTTACCCTTAGTGGAATTCTCATACAATAATAGTTACCAATCTAGTATTGGTATGCCACGATTTGAAGCTTTATATGGTAGACCATGTCAATCTTCTGTATGTTGGACTAAAGTTGGTGTAGCATCTTTATTAAGACCAGAATTGGTTTGAGAGACAACAGAGAAAGTTAAATTAACCAAGCAATCACTTTTGACAGCTCAAAGTCATCAGAAGAGTTATGTGGATAATATAAGGAGACCATTGGAATTTAAAGTTGGAGATCATGTATTTCTTAAGACAAGACCTCGTTATGGCATTAATAGATTTGGTAAAGGTAGAAAACTTTCACCTCGTTTTATAGGCCCCTTTGAAATTCTTGAAAGAATTGATGAAGTCTTATATCGATTAGCACTACCACCTAAACTATCCAACATCCATAATGTATTTCATGTTCCTATGTTGAGGAAATATCAATCGGACCCTTCATATGTTTTGGATTGGAAAGACTTAAGCTTAGAAGAGGATGTGTCACATATAGAACGACCAATTCGGATCGTAAAAATGAGAGAACAAGTTCTTCGGCGAATAACCATTCTTTTGGTTATGTTTATTTGGCAACATCATGGAGTTGAATAAGCAACTTCGGAATTTAAATATGAAATTAAAGCCAAGTATCCAGAGTTACTTGATTTTTCACGTATCTATTGAATTTCGAGGATGAAATTTTTTATGATGGAAGATTTGTAACAGCCCAAATAATTAGTCAAGCCCATTTATTTTTTTTAAAAGTAAAGCACTACTTATGCAAGCTAGCCCAATGTTTTTATTTTAATGAAAAACCCAGCCTAATACTTAACAATTAGATTTCAAAATTTAAATAAATATAACAATTTACATCTCTTTCTCACATGAAACACAAGAGAAGAAGCTCAAAACTTAATTCATCTTCTTTCTTTTCTAGAATTTTCATTTTTCATCCAAACCTTACAATCTTATAGTCAAAATGAAGCTTTTATCTTCCACATTGCAAAATTTTCATTGCATGTAGAAGAAATATTCATTTTTGGAAAATCTTTTGAAGTTTTGGACACTTTCTAAGCTTCAAGGTAAGAATTCAAACTTTGATTTTGTTTTCTACACATTTTGAATATGTTTTTATGGGTTTGAGGAAATTTTATGGGATTTTGTGGAGAGTTTGCAATCTGAAATTTTATTTTGTAAATAGGGTTTGAAAAATATGGATTTTGAATCTCAAACAAACATTTTTGGGTTTTTATAAAAGGCTTGCATGATAGGTGTTTGATAAAAGGTTTATGAGAGTGACTTGACTAGTTTTGGAGCTTTAATTTTGGTTTCAAACTGTTGAAGTGTAAGACTTATGACTTTATGTGGGAACCTAACTTGCTAGATGACTCTTAATGATGTGGGCATCGAGCGCTCTTCTAAAATGGATGTTCGTGATAAGGACATTACGTTGCCAAGTGGACCAGTGATGCGTTCTCGAGCTAAGAAAATCAAAGAAGGAATGCTTGGATTTGTGAAAAGAATTATGGATGAAGATCGATTCAAGTTTCCAAATGATTTGAACACTTTTCCGAGGCCTAATGATGATTTAAGCATGTTGTCCAAAGCAAGGGATGAAAGTCGTAATGATGCTCGAGAGTTGCGGAGACGAAACGACATCATTTTAAAAAAATAAACAACTTAGAATGGCAATTTTGTAATTTTAGCTATTTTCGGATGATAATGGCAGTTTTGTAATTATTTCTATTTTCGGATTATTTTTATTTAGGGTTAGTTTTTAGCCTTAGGATTACCTTCCTAATTTCCTTAGGATTACTTTCCTAATTTTCTTAGGATTAGTTTCCTAATTACTTTATGGTTTAGATTGATTCTTGATCTGACCCTAGTCCTTATATAAAAGGGGATCAATTTTTTTGTAAGACAGATTTGAGTTTTTAATCAATTGAGAGAATTAATTTTCCTATTGCTCCCAGGAGTGTTCTTGCAAGGTGAGGAATCAATTTCTTCTTCTTGTTGCATTAGGAGTTGAATTATCTTATCAAAGTAGAAATACTTTGTGGCGATTATTCTTCTCTTTCCCTAGCCTTCTAATCCACGTTTTTAGATACAAGTTATCTAAGGGTTTGGTAGGGCGGGTTCTTGTTTTCCAATTATTGTTCAATATTTCTTGTGTGTTTGGGGTTTCGGATTCTTTAATCTTGGGGTTCCGCATCAATTGGTATCAGAGCATTGGTTGAGATAAGTACCTATCTATCTTTGTTTTCAATATTTTTTTTTTTTTTTTTCTTCGTTCATAATACTTTGATTCCAAAAAAAAAAAAAAAAAGTTGTGTTTGATCCGTGCGTCTTATTTTAATCTTGTTGATTTGAGTTTTATTTTTACTAAAAAAAACGAGAAGAAGTAAAAAAAAAAAAGAAATCCGAATTTTGTTTGTTTTTTTCTTTTTCTTTTTTTTGCTTAGGGTAATATTTGCTTTCCATTACTCTAATTCTTATTTTGTGCTTTTCTTTTGATCTAGTTTCTTTCGTTGGTTAGGTTTTGAGATTGTGATAATTGTTTTTCTTACTTTGATTTGTTGTGTTTAACTCTAAAGTGCAACTTGATTCTGGAGATTGTGAGTGGTAAAAGGCTTGAGTGGTGAGCACATTGAGGGTAAAAGCCAAAATTGTGTGAAACACGAGCGTAGTTACCATTAAAAAGAGTGAAACACGTGAGGGAGAGAAGTAAAGATTTTCGTTTTACTAATCTTGTCTTGTAGAAACTAAGATGTCAAGAAGAGAAGGAAAAGAAGCCGCTCATTCCGAGGAAGAGCTCGAAAAGAAGATGACACCGGACATGATGCTTTTTTACAAAGCCTTCAAAGGAGAATTTCAACTCCTAATGCAACAAGAAGAAGAAATTGATTCCTCACCTTGCAAGAACACTCCTGGGAGCAATAGGAAAATTAATTCTCTCAATTGATTAAAAACTCAAATCTGTCTTACAAAAAAATTGATCCCCCTTTATATAAGGACTAGGGTTAGATCAAGAATCAGAAAATTAGGAAAGTAATCCTAAGGAAATTAGGAAGGTAATCCTAAGGCTAAAAACTAACCCTAAATAAAAATAATCCGAAAATAGAAATAATTACAAAACTGCCATTATAATCTGAAAATAGCTAAAATTACGAAATTGCCATTCTAAGTTGTTTATTTTTTTAAAATGATGTCGTTTCGTCTTCGCAACTCTCGAGCATCATTACGACTTTGATGCGGAACCCCAAGATTAAAGAATCCGAAACCCCAAACACACAAGAAATATTGAACAATAATTGGAAAACAAGAACCCGCCCTACCAAACCTTAGATAACTTGTATCTAAAAACGTGGATTAGAAAGCTAGGGAAAGAGAAGAATAATCGCCACAAAGTATTTCTACTTTGATAAGATAATTCAACTCCTAATGCAACAAGAAGAAGAAATTGATTCCTCACCTTGCAAGAACACTCCTGGGAGCAATAGGAAAGTTAATTCTCTCAATTGATTAAAAACTCAAATCTGTCTTACAAAAGAAATTGATCCCCCTTTATATAAGGACTAGGGTTAGATCAAGAATCAATCTAAACCATAAAGTAATTAGGAAACTAATCCTAAGAAAATTAGGAAAGTAATCCTAAGGAAATTAGGAAGGTAATCCTAAGGCTAAAATTAACCCTAAATAAAAATAATCCGAAAATAGAAATAATTACAAAACTGCCATTATAATCCGAAAATAGCTAAATTACGAAATTGCCATTCTAAGTTGTTTATTTTTAAAATGATGCCGTTTCGTCTCCGCAACTCTCGAGCATCATTACGACTTTCATCCCTTGGTTGGACAACATGCTTAAATCATCATTAGGCCTCGGAAAAGTGTTCAAATCATTTGGAAACTTGAATCGATCTTCATCCATAATTCTTTTCACAAATCCAAGCATTCCTTCTTTGATTTTCTTAGCTCGAGAACGCGTCACTGGTCCACTTGGCAACGTAATGTCCTTATCACGAACATCCATGCTAGAAGAGCGCTCGATGCCCACATCAGACTTTCATCCCTTGCTTTGGACAACATGCTTAAATCATCATTAGGCCTCGGAAAACTGTTCAAATCATTTGGAAACTTGAATCGATCTTCATCCATAATTCTTTTCACAAATCCAAGCATTCGTTCTTTGATTTTCTTAGCTCGAGAACGCGTCACTGGTCCACTTGGCAACGTAATGTCCTTATCACGAACATCCATTTTAGAAGAGCGCTCGATGCCCACATCACTTAAGAGTTAAGAAAAGAAGACAAACTTCAAGTCAATGAGGGTAAGGAGCTGAATTTGGGAGGCTAGCTTGGTTGGTGTGAAGAGATAAGTCAAAGCAAAGCTTTACAAGCTTTGGTTGGAGGTTGGTGACAATTTGGAATTTTGTTTGTTGGTTTTAAAACTGAAAAGTAGGTTTTTGATTAACCATGATGATGGTCAAAAGAAATTTGTGATGTTTTAGATGATGCTTATGTGTTGTGATAAGAGTTTCAAATGTGAAATTGATATTTTCCTTCAAAAATGAAATCTGGAATTTTGCTAAAGACTGGTAGTCCGTAATTGATGTGTGGATTTAAGATATCTATAGTATTCAGTTTTCTTTGAAATTATGAAGGATGGAACTATACATGTTAAAGAAAATCTAGAAGCAAGTTTCATAATAAAATGTTTAGTATTTGATTTTATATGAATTTTCCAATTTACATGTTTTCTGTAAAAGTTTCAAACAGTAGCTAAAACTTCCACTTTACGAAGTTCAAAACAATAACAATTGAGCTCATTTTGAGCTGAAATTTTGTGGAGAGTTTTTTCTATGTGTCTATTTAAATTCTAGAAATTTTTGGTGATTTTTGTTTAGTAAATCATCCAGAATCTGATTTTCTCTAAGTTATCTCAGTTTTAAAAATGATTTTTAGATTTACAATATTAATACAAAAATTCATGTTGGTCCACTTACTTAGCTTTGTTGGATTTAAACTTTTTAAATAGGTACTTTTATATGATTTATTCAATTTGAAAAAAATTTCGTTTATAACCTTATTCTTTTTGAGGTAGAGATAAATCAAAAAGTTTCATTTAATTGTGGAAAAAGCTAATTTTAGTGTTCTACATCAAAAGTGAATTAAAGTAGTTGTATTACTTGTTTGATTTGAAACTTTAACCACACAAATATCAACAATGTCTATTAGTCTTAGTAAAATTTCAAGTAATTTGAATGTTGTTTAATGGAAGAGAAATAGTTACATTTGAGATAATTTATGACATTTAATGCTTTTACTATTTAAAGTATGTTACATATCAATAGATGTTTTGTTATGGAAGTAAGTATGTCAAATATTTTGAGTATATAATGGTGCATTGAGTATGCTTTTGAGATACAATAAACTTTGTACAAGTTCGATTAAGTTTATATATGCGAAAGCCGAATGGAAATAGGAAGAGCCCGGAGCCTTTGGGTTGAAAGTCCCTTATCACCATGGTGAAGTAATGAAGGGGTGGTCACGATCCATGGGTGAGGAACCCCAAAATCCGAAGGCTGTGGGTGACGATCCATGGGAGAATGCCTCAAAAGTAAGTGGTTGACACATTTTAAATGTTTAAATATGAATTGAAACTGATCTTTTGATAAAAATGTTACGTTGGCTCTAGTTATTTGTTAGTTTCTTTCATTGGTTTGCAAAGATTTTGTAAATATTTCTATTATGCTTATATAAGTATTTGGTACTCACTCTTACTAGTGAACTACATATATTTGCCATATTTTTGGTAAAAAAAAAAAATACAAATTGTTATCTGTGGGGCTTGTAGCTCACACCTACTTTTTAGGAGTTGGTGAAAGAAGCAAGGGGAAAGAAATGGCTTAGATATTTTTTTGGACGCATCACTGCTTATATTGAATCCTAGTACTTATTTTAAATTGTTTACCATCAATGATTGAATTTGGATGTTACAAAGCTAATGACTTTAAATAAGTGCTTTTGGGAGCCATCCCATGTAAGAAATTTTTAATTTTCATGTCTTGTTGTTTTAGTTTATTTTTAATTAAATTTTTGCTTACTTGCATTTTTTTGGTAGGTTAATAAGGACTTATATCCTTGAAAATAAGAGAAAAAGTTTCAAGATGAACCCAAAAGGGAACTCGCGGTTTTGGTGCTTTTTAAGAGGAATTTCTCAATTTTTTCTTATTTGGTTTGATCTTTTGTTTCTTTTGGGTCAATAGTTTAATATTTGTTTAGCTAGGTTGAGAAAAAGTGAAAGAAAAATTTAATTTTTAGAGTTAGAAGCAAATAGGAAGCTTGCTGGAATTTTTGATAAATTATGCTAATTTGTGCATTGGGAGCATTTTATTTGATCTTTGGCATGTGGATACATATTAAATGTAGAGATCAATTTCCAAGCCTCCAAGTGAAGAATCGCAAATTTTTTATCCAAGTTCTGGTGAAGTTCTTTAAACTCACTTCTTTATTTTTCTTCTATTGAATTGCATTGATTATTTCTTTACTTTTCTTTGTTAAATTAGATTCGTTTGTTTCGTGTCTTAATAATTAGGTGTTTGAAAAAGCTTAAAATGCTTAGTGGAAGGCTTTATACTTTCGAGAAAGAGAATTTGTTAAACGTAAAAAGGTTGCTTGTTGTGAAAGCTACCTCTATGCCTCTCGATTTTGGACTAAAAAAGCGGGAGTACTTTCTCTTTTATCTACTTTTTATTTTATGCACTAGGATTTATAATATTGAGAAAAAATTTCATCTCAAAGTTTGGGGTGGACGTCAATGTTTGAAGTTTCTCTTTACTACCTAATTTGTCTAGTTTGTTATTTTTTGCATGTTAGTTGATTTTGTTTTATTTTTTTTGTCAAAAATGTCAACAACAAAAAAATTGTGTTTGGCCGAGTGGTTCTTTGTGTTCTTGTGCTGTCTTTATCTTTTTTAAGTAACATGATTAGCCTATGATGAGAATGTGATTGAAAATGAATTGATTTTAATTAATGGATTTGTGTTATCTATGCTTAAATTCCTAAAATATATTCTTATACTATTTTCTTCCAAATATTTTGTGCACAATGATCATTGTTTACATGATTTAGATTATTTTAAAGAAAATTTGCATATGATAGAGTGCATAAATTTCACTGAATTTTGGAAGTTGCATGATTAACACTCAAGGCAAAATCCTAAGCTAATGTATTGCCAATAAAGTGATTTAGGCCTTTTATTTTTTCTAGTTTTCAAGCCTACCATATTGTATTATTTCCTTAGTACCCATTTGAGCTTTTAGAATGCGTTTGGATACATCTTAAAAAGTTGTTTTTCATTAAAATTTTCTACCTCACGAGCCTAAATGATTTATTTCTCCTACCCTACTATTCACATAATTTGATTGATATGAATATAAGTTTAAAAGCATGATAATGGTGGGAGTGTTACAAACAAAGTTTGGGGTGGAAAATTTGAGTTATGGCCAAGCACATGTGTGCTTTTGTATATTAAAAATTCAAATATGTATGTCAGGAAAAGCATTTAAAAAAATTTCTTTATTTGTGAAGTTTAAAGGAAGGAAAGAATAAATGATTGTTGCATAGGAAGAAAGATACCAACATGAGATTTATATTTATTGAAAATTGGATAAGCATTATTTCTTGTAATTTATTTTCTTTATATTTTTCTTTCTTTTATCCATTGCCCTTTAGCCTTTACATTACAAGCCAATAATTTCTATTGGTTAATAGTAATATATTGGTTTACATTAATGAAGAGTAAAATTCATAAGAAGACTTATAATATTTGTTAGTGTAAATCTATTCAAACATGACATTAAATGAATTCTTTGATCATACACACACACACTTGGAAGGAATACTATATTGGATAGAATATAAGGTTTTTGAGTTGATATATTATGCAATCTATAAGGCACCCATAATTTTGTTAAAAAATAAAATAAAATTAAATGATGTGGGCATCGAGCGCTCTTCTAGCATGGATGTTCGTGATAAGGACATTACGTTGCCAAGTGGACCAGTGACGCGTTCTCGAGCTAAGAAAATCAAAGAGGGAATGCTTGGACTTGTGAAAAGAATTATGGATGAAGATCGATTCAAGTTTCCAAATGATTTGAACACTTTTCCGAGGCCTAATGATGATTTAAGCATGTTGTCCAACCAAGGGATGAAAGTCGTAATGATGCTCGGGAGTTGCGGAGACGAAACGGCATCATTTTAAAAATAAACAACTTAGAATGGCAATTTCGTAATTTAGCTATTTTCGGATTATAATGGCAGTTTTGTAATTATTTCTATTTTCGGATTATTTTTATTTAGGGTTAGTTTTTAGCCTTAGGATTACCTTCCTAATTTCCTTAGGATTACTTTCCTAATTTTCTTAGGATTAGTTTCCTAATTACTTTATGGTATAGATTGATTCTTAACCTAACCCTAATATCTATATAAAGGCGGGGTTACTAGCTTGTAAGACAGATTTGAGTTTTTAATCAATTGAGAGAATTAATTTTCCTATTGCTCCCAGGAGTGTTCTTGCAAGGTGAGGAATCAATTTCTTCTTCTTGTTGCATTAGGAGTTGAATTATCTTATCAAAGTAGAAATACTTTGTGGCGATTATTCTTCTCTTTCCCTAGCCTTCTAATCCACGTTTTTAGATACAAGTTATCTAAGGGTTTGGTAGGGCGGGTTCTTGTTTTCCAATTATTGTTCAATATTTCTTGTGTGTTTGGGGTTTCGGATTCTTTAATCTTGGGGTTCCGCATCATTAAAACTTAAAAATTCTTTTTATTTGCTAAGGGACTAGTGAAATTCCAAGCTTGGGGTTATTAATAAGCTTAAAAATTGTATTATTTTAGGCTATCTTTTGAGCTCATTATTTGCTATGTGTTTATTTCAATAAAAAAATCATTGATTTCTATCATTTTTCCTTTTGTAGGTGAAAAGAAGAATTTAAGCAAATTCAATGTAAAAGATAAGCATTTTAATCATTTTACATAGTTAAGGGGTAAAATTGTCATTTATATAATTTCAATTTTCAAATCAAGAAAATAGCATCAAATTATGAAAGACGGATTAAAATGAGTTAGAAAGCCAATTGATGTAGTTCTTTTCTTCATGTGCTCGACCATATGAGCAAGCGATTGTCAAACCTCGTGAGTCTACAGTCCTTCTCTAGCTTGATGTACTTGTCAGCCATTGTAGAATGTTGAGTATGGTCTTAGGGGTTTTCATAGTCAAATAATCACATAATAGAGATTCTTGGACCAGCCCTCTTTTGTATGCATGTACCGCTACCGAGTCGTGACAATGGACTTCAATCATCTCTTTATTGAATCTCTGAGTGTAAGATTCTAGGAATTCCCCCTTATACTACAAGATGGAGAACAGGTGATTGACCTCTTTTTTTGCTTTCATACTTAATGCAAAAGCAAACAGAGTGCTAGTTCAAAAGGAAGCAAAGAGAGGAAACTGTAAGGATTCTTTTATCCTTAATGAAAAGTAATTGAGAGGAAAAAAAATAAAAAATTCTATTATTATCTTTGAAATAGAATATAAACACAAAACTCATCTCTTGGACTCTCGATGTGGATTCTCTACTTTCTCTGAATCTCTCTGGATTCAATCTCTCACAAATCTCTTAGGATTTTGTAATACAACAATAAGAACTCAAGCTCTATATTTATAGCCTTACATAGTCGGTTAAAACCATAACCGACTTGGCCAACTTGCTAATGCTGTGTCACTTGCACAAGAACTTGGGCAGCAATCCACTTGAGGCTTCAAGTCAACAATGGCTGCTTGTTGATTCTTTATGGCTGCTGGACTCTATAGAAAAGATACTTCAAGCATGTAACGACCCGAATTTTTGCTTACTCTTATTCTTTGTGATTTGGACTAGGTTGACCATTTGGGGGCTTAATGTTGACTTTTTATTCGGACATCCTTTTACTCGAACATTTTCCAACTTGGCGTAGAGGACATCGCCACAAGTCCGTAGACTGTCAGCAAGCCCAAATGGAGTTATATATTTTTATTTATGGTCAATCAAAGTTGTACTTTAAATTCTGGAACACTTTGTTTTTACCAGGCACTTATGTTTATCTGTAAACTAACACTTTTCAGCACTTTAATTCAAATAAAGGTACTTTATTGCTGTTAGCATTTTTCAATAATTGCTTTTGGGTCTTGAGAGTCTTTAAATTCAGGTTTGACCCTTTTTGGCTGGCACTTTTTCAAATTTGTTAGAGAGAGAACGTGGGAAAAGAGAGAGAGAGGTGTTCGCACTTTAAGTGTGACGATCTACACTTTGGTACCAAGTTTGATCCAAAAAATTACCATATAAGGTTGGAAAACAGCCTCGAAATCTCGGAAAAACCACTCGCGACAGCCACCATTTCCACCTAGATCTACTCCGTTTTTCGGCGAATGGCACGACACAGCCACCACCACGAGCTTCAGACCACGCCGGCGACTTGATCTGCAGTTGGCCGAGCTCCAACGACCGTTCCACGCGCCTTTCGGGTTGATGCGCCGTCGCCAATCTGCTCCACCGCCGGTGAGTGGTGGTGCACTGCCCATCCAGAAAGCTTCCCCTTGTGCCGGTGAAGCTAACCTGATGCGGGCATCATAGAGTCATATTCTAGCATTGGAGCAAAAGATGATGACATCATCTTGCCTAGTAAACCAATGGTGCGTTCTCGAGTTAAGAAGATCAAAGAGGGAATGCTTGGACTTGTGAAAAGAATTATGGATGAAGATCGATTCAAGTTTCCAAATGATTTGAACACTTTTCCGAGGCCTAATGATGATTTAAGCATGTTGTCCAA
>QANX01002773.1:0-52048 GCA_003254975.1 Ochetophila trinervis | reverse complement strand
CAATTCTCCCATTTTGTTTTTCTCAATTTTTTCTTCCCCGCAGAGGTCTCTCCCTGCCTACCACTGAAATCCCGTTATCCGGCGCTGTGCCCTAGCTTCCTCGGTCCCAGCTGCGCACCAAAGCCCCTATGTCGCCACGGCTGTATAGTTCATCCTCGAGAATTAAGCCCCCTGGCTACCAAAAAAATTCCAAAGCATAATTCTGGCATCCAAACATAGAGCCACGTTCTTGCCAACTCGGACTACAAGCTAAAATCAACATTTAACATGCCCAACCACACCATTGTATACCCTGTCTCCACAAACCCCCAAAGCTCATTTCTTTTTTTTTTTNTTTCTTTTTTTTTTTTTTTCTTTTTTTTTTTGTTTCTGTCTATCTCTCCCTGTTAGCCGAGAAAGCGCATTTCCGGTGGAGGAACAAAGTTTGACCCGTTAATCCATTTGGGTATTCTTTGAATTTGAGTTTTGGTTCTTGGGTAGGTGTTGGAAATGGTGATGTTTGTGGTTTCTCCGAATAAATGTTTGATGGAGGTTTTTCAGAGGGTTGGTGAGTATTCTTCTTCTTTTTCTTCTTCCTATGGGAGTCACAATCAACTCAAGAGGTTTGGAATTGAGAGCGAAGATGATTATGATTAAATTTGTTTGCACGTGGGGTGAGAAATTTTGGGGCTAAGGGGAGGGGGAGATTGGGCTGGCTGGGGGAGGCAGGGGAGAGGGAAAGGGGGGGAGGTGTTGCTGACCACGTACGAGGGGGTTAAAACTTGTAAACTTACCTCTGGCTAACACGTGTTCCGTCGGAAATGGCTATAAACTCCGACTTCGAAGTTTATAGCAGAATTGTATATATATATATATATATATATATATATATATATGTTGTTGTTTCTCAACTATTAAATTGTCTTCCAAAAAGCGGGAAAAAGAAGAAGAAAACTTTTAAATTCTGTCACATCTTTTTGCGGAGAAAAAATAAAGTCTTTAGAACACTTAGTTCTACAAAGTTATTTTCATTAAAAATTAAAATCAGATGGTTCAAAACTTACCTAATATTATATAAAGTCTTTCCATTAACAAATGACAAAAATACTGATATATAAATTTCAAAATAACCAAATAAAAATAGACTAATATTAAATTGAAAAAAGTATTTAAATTGGAAAAAAATTATTTTTAGGAGGTAAAAATTAAAATTTTAAATTGGAAAAAAAATTTAAACAGAGAAAAAAATTTTAATGGAAAAATCTTTAAGTTGAAAAAAATAAAAATAAAAACATTAAATTGGAGAAAATTAATTTGATTATTTTAAAATCTATATCAACTATTTTTAGCACTTGTCAACTTTTAATGAAAAATTTTGTGGAAGTAAATTATCTAAGGACCACTTTTTATTTTTATTAATTTTTCCAATTTTGTGGTGGATATTTTGACAGAAAATTTTTATAAAAAAAAAATTAGAAAATAACCAACATCAACAGCATTCTTCAGTATAAATTCAAAACTATCGTGGACTCGGATGCTTTGCCCAAAAGTTTAACAATTCCATAACCTAGAAATTACAAATTCATAATAGCTATCTGTTGCTTTTTACAAATTTACTTGAAGCAAATCAAATCCACGACTAACTTACATGCTTCAAATTTTTGGACTTAAAAACAATTTTAACAATAGGAAGAGATTAGTTGGTGTACATGATATTTAATATGAAACTACATGTCGTTGGTAAAAAATAATGACGATCATATATAATTTTGGATGGTTTAGATAATTCTTATAGCTCATTTTATGTTCATAACTTTTCTATCATCTTGCTTTTAAGGCAAGAAATCTCGCTTCATTTTTCTTTTTATCTAAAAAGTTTGAAAAAAATTGAAAGAAAGAAGAACAAAGGATTTTATAAATTGTAAAATAAGAGGAAAATTGATTTTTTTTTTTTTTTTATAAAAATGATTCATGAGTCTAGTCTATGTTAATAAAAATCAAAAAAAAAAATATGATAATGAATTGATAGACATTTTCCTACATAGATCAATCTCAAGAACCATTTTTACAAGATAAGACTTTTAGATTTTTTATTTTATTTTTTAATCTCTAAAATTCTATTTTTTAGTTTTCTGAAAAAGAAAAAATAGAATGAGTATGTCAAAAATTATCCATATTGGCATTTCATATGGAAAAAAAATATATATATTATTTAACAGTTAATCAACGATAAAAAAATATTGGTTAATCAATAAAAAATGTTATAGTAACATTTAGAGTTAATAAAAAATATGACTACCAATGTTAAAAGTCAGGGAGCAAAATAGTCACACACAAAAGTTAAGGACCAATAACATAAAGAAGCCATAAGAAGGCACCAAGCAAACATCATAAGGTGTAAACATGAGCAGAAGAATATATGACCATTCAATTAAATTCAGTATCACCAATTCAGGATCACCCAGTCGAAATTCGGAATCCAAATTCGGGCACGGGATCAACCGACTGGGATCAGGATTAGGATCATCCAAATGAAATTAGTACCCAAGATTAAGTGCAAAACTAAAAAGATTTTTGGTTATTTATTTAGAAACTATATAGGTTGCTTGACAATAAATATTAATATCATTTTCACATGTAGCCATTATTCTTTCATTTAATTAGCATAATATTAATTCAAGTTTGATAAAAATCTTTTACTTTTTTGATAATTAATGCTGCATTAAGCATACGCACAAAAAATAAATAAATGTTGGTCTAGCCTCTGCTCCTCTTGGAAAACCACAACAACCTGTGCAGAAACAGAAATTAGCAAGTCAGGCAGCAACTGGTATCTCTGGCGTCTCACCGCCTAAAGTAGATTATGCTACTGAGCATTTCAACTTTCTTTCTTGGGGGATTATGGAGAAAATGACTCCACAACTGCTGCTGTTAATCCAAGTCTGGAATTGAAGATCTATTTACAGATTCACCGTCAGTCTCCCAATCAGAATGATCTGAAGCATGAGATCGAGAAACTATTTGAGAAGATATATGTTGCAAAACTGTTTGGTTTGACACGTAATTTTTATAAATTGTGGTTTCAAAACCACCATTTCAACATAATTAACATTTAACAATCTTATAGACATCCTAGGAAATCTCGTCCAGGGATTAGAAGTTGCAGATGATACAAAACGAATACAACAGTTAAATCAAGCTCTCTTTTGCCTCTTTAGTCTCTCAAGCGCCCCAAGGCGACTCTCGCCATCCTTATCCTCGGGAGCTTCAGCATCTTTCCTTTTCTGAGCCAGATCTCCAAAAACAGCATCTGGAACATCTTTTTGTGCAATTTCAACTCTTTCATCATCTTCCGAGTCACTTCCTTCCGGCAACTCGATATCTTCATGATTTGTGGTGGTTATTCCTCCATCAGCCTGTGATTGGACCCCGGCGCTTACAAACCCTACTTTTCTACTGCTATCTTTAGCAGTAGTGTTATCATTGGCTGCAGGGATTAACTGCCTCTCAAGAGCAGCCATCTCATCTTCAGGAAGACCAGCCTGTTTCAATTGGTCTTTTGCCTCGTCAAGATCCAGCCTCTGATCCTTTTGCATCAGATATTCTGGTAGAATAAAGTGCGTCTGCAACAGAAAATCAAATCAATGTTAGAAAGGCTTTAATCAGCAACCCCAGAAGACCCAATGTCATATATAAGAAACTGTCATAAAGGTTGTCAGCAAAATCATAAGCTTCTTCTAGGTAAAAACGAAGTTACCTGGCTATAGCTTGCTTGAACACTTCTTTTAATGCGAAGCATTTCTCTGAAGGTATCTTCATTTCCATATTGCACCTCGAATTCATGCCATTTATTCCAAAAGTCTGCATCGGATCGTGGATCTGAAAACTGAGATGCAAATACATATATTCCACGAGCACGATCAATCTCACCCAAGCTCTTCTCAAGCTCAGCATACTTCAAGCACATCGTCTTCACATCTTTGTCAGGAAGACCTGATTCTATTGCTTGCTCATATATCTCCCTTGTTTTGGGAACACCAAATATCTCAGCCGCACGTGCAATGTAGATTTCATACATGCTCAATTTCTCATTGTTTGGTACAGCCTTGGTTGCTTCATGATATACCTTCATAGCACGCTTTGCCAAACCATAATCTTCCTCCAACTTGGCATATTGAAGATACAAAGGTTTCACTGCCTCAGCAGGAGCCTGATAGACAAAAAGAAAAATGATATGTTAAGTGTGACGAAGAGTTAAAAAAGTACTTGAAAAGCAAAATGACATCTACTATGAATACACACACAAATACATATACCAGCATATATAAATATCCATAGACACAAGAGAGATGCAGAGACGGAGAGATTATGGGTTAACAATAACAAAATTTCTTGCTAGCAGCACAAAGTACAAACTAAAAAGGATCTAATGACTTAAAGCAGAAGGTAAGTAAAACACAAGATAATATATTATCTTTAACCCGTATCCTCAGGTTAAAATCTATACCTTCTATAATTGTAAGTTAAGACCAAAAATATCAAGCAAAGCTTAGCCAAGGGGACACATAATTTAACATTTCATCTTGATGTAAGCACTTTCATAATATTCATATTCACTGTAGAATTTAAATTCATAACCTAGCTCAACACAAGCTCAAAAGCAATATATAGTTGTATCTCCACAATATTTAATCAATCAGATCAGTCTGTGCTACTTTTTTCAATGTTTATAGAACCAGAAGCCATTCAAGCCAGTGCCCTTGTGTCTTATCAATCTTAATTAAAATAAATGGGGCAGTAAATCAACCTTATACCATAGAATATCCTGAGCCAGACCTTACGCACCTCAAAAGCAACATCATTTAACATTTAAGGAACCTCATTCATATATAAACATATTATCATTAAATTGCAAAAAGACCATCATAAAATGTACATAGACAATAACAAAAATATGAAAAATGTTGCAGGCTGAGGCCCTGTAGAAGAAAACTTAAACTTAATGCACACTCATGTATAAGCCTTTAAACAGCCTTTCAAGTTTCAAATTCTCTTTAACAATGAAGTCATAAAGAAACAACAAGTCAAACTTCATTCATCAGCCATATTCTATTAATCAGATAAGACAGAAATCATGGGCTAAAGCAAATTGATAAAAGTACAGAATCATTCCCCAGTCAGTTCAACAGATGAAAAGGCAGTTTCAATACAAACAAATAATGCTTACAACGCCAGAACTTCATTTCTGGATTATATGCTAAAAGGAAGAATGCATACCGTGTCAACAGCATGCTCAAATAGCTCTCTTGCTCGTTCCAGTTTTGTCTTCCCGTATCTCTTAACAAATTTAGAAAGATATGTCACCCATATATCTTTGACATGAGGGTACTTGAATATCTTGACACCTCTTTCATACACCTTGAATGCATCTTCAAAGTACTTATTTTCCTGACGAAGTCAAAATGTCAAAATTTTGTCAATCCACTGAAATGGTTTAAAAAGTAAGATGTCAAAGAAAATAAAAGCAGTGTTATAGGAGGAATTCCCGTACTTCAAGAAGCAGTGCATAATTGATTATAATTTGTGGTGTAGCTATTCTTAAATCCAATATCCTCTCATAAACTGCTCGAGTGGACTCCAAACTACCAAGACTCTCCTCCAAGTCCACATAAAAGGTCCAAAGTCTCAAGGATTTATGTAGCTTCATCTGAACCGGTTGATTCCCATCAGCAGCCACTGCAAGAAATATAAACCAGAGGATTAAAGGTCCGATACAGTTATAAAAATTCCACAAAATCAAAGGGAATTTTGGCAACCTGAATTAAAGGCGGAATTGGAAAAAATTAGTCCAGCCCAGTTTGTTACTGCTTACCACCTACTGGTCCTTCCCTCACCTTAGCAGTACCATCACTCACCAACGATCTTATTCTTTTTTTCTTTAACTATTAAGAACAGACCTCTAATATATATTTCAGCCTAATGTGTAAGCATCCCAAGTTCATAATTACATGATATAACATTCAAAATTCAAATAACAAGCAGCACTATTGCTTCATAAAGAAGACTAGCTATTTCATGATGGGAAATATTCATTGAAACTGCATTGCTTTCTAAACAATATTATAGAAGTATAAACTTCATAGTTCAGAAGTGGAAAAGGATTTAAGATCACTTTCAGCATAAATTAAATGAGCCAACCATTTATTATGGCCAACCAAGTTACAGAACTAGTTATAAGCCTAAAGCGTGTTTTTACTCATGGAAATAAATCCTCTTTACCATGAACATATAAACTTTCTTTACTGCCAGGCTAGGAAGTAAATGCAACTGCACATTGCATCACACCAAATTTTATTTGCAGGCCCCTCCCATTTTTTTATTTATTTCCGGGATTAGCAAGAACAAAATTATGTGACTGAGTTTTTTAGATCTAAATAATTAATACCTTCGGTATAACCTCTTCAACATTTAGACTTTCAATTAGACAATTATAAAGTTTAACAAGTGCAAAATTATAAATAGTCAAATATTCGACGGATTTTTTTTCTTTTTAAAATCTCATACCACATAAAACAAAATAAAAAAGGAAAACTAAAGTTACCTCTTCTTTTGACCTCAACTGATGGCTCTGCTGTAGCCCGACTCATCAGTTGCAGAGCTCCTTTGAAATTTTTATGCCGCAATTCCATTTCGGCCCACTCACACCATACACTAGCCAGGTTATCCACAGTCTTGTAGTTCACTTGTACAGCTTTATCAAAAATTACTCTTGCATTAGCAATATCTTTGTGGTTCTCATACAACTTTGCAAAAGCAATCCATAATGTATGAGGTTTCCCAACTGCTTTCATGGGATCAATCGTCCTCACTGCCTCAGTGTAAGTAAGAATCTGCTTTGTGGGATTGCCCTCAAAGAGCTTAACCCTTCGGTGCCACTGTTCAACATTATGTGGATTTTGCCGCAAAAGAACGCTATTAGCTAATTCCGGTCTTCTATCCATGAGATGATCTAGTCGGGCCAACCTTAGATCAACATCCTTAACATCGTGTAACCAAAAGCCTGTTAGTATCTTCTTCTCAAACTGGGCCACAGATAAATTTACATCCAAACGAATATCTTTATCCTCCTCCTCAACCCCATTCTCTTCTAGACCATCTTCCTCTTCCTCATCATCACTCAAGTCCATACTCTCCATCCTATGAGCAAGCATACTCTCTTCAAACTGAGCATAGGAATCAAAAATTACACTAAAATCTCTAACTGTAACAACACTAGTCATACCCTCCTCAAATATATCCCTAGCCTTCTCATGCAAATTTCTCCTAATATAATACTCCGCAAGCGAGGTCCATAGCCGCCCCACCTCATCAGTGAATTTCCTAATCCCACCTCTAATTATGGCATCCACATTCAACCCTGAAACCTCCGTAGCATGCTTGGTAAGCAAATCACACAACTCCAACCACAACCTATGCTTCGTCTTCCCCTTAATCGAATAAAACTGGTCGTCATTCAACACAGAAGCTAACCTCTCAGACCCCTCTTGCCAAAGACTAGAATTAATCAAGAATTCGATAAAATCTTCAATGTGGGAAGGGTCATATTTCAAGTACCTTCGATAAACGCGAAGCGAAGTCTCAATCGGAACACCCTTTTGGCTGACGAAGACGAGGTAGGGCTCCCAGATACGGTCGTGCTGGGTCACCGGAAGCGCGCAGAGAGCCCTATCGAAGGTCCGGCGAGTCCGAGTGAGCAACTTCTGGTCCGTGAGAGTCTGGAGGTACATGATCCAGATTCTGGGCATCTTGTGCATGGTGACAAGAGCTCGCTCGAAGGTATTGTTGAGGGTTTCGTACTGGGAGTGAGTGATGGGTAGGTTTCGGACCAGCTCGAGGCGTTCGCGGAGATAAGCGTGCCATAGCTTGTAACTCCCAGGGAGAGCCTTGAGGGCTCGCTCGTAGATAATGAAGCGCTTCCTGAATGGGGATTCGGAACGAGCAATAAGGTATCTCCACCATAGCTTCAAGCTGAATGGGTTTCGAAGAAGCTCTTCTTCATATAGAAGGTCGTCTTGGGATGGATAAAAGTCCTCGGAGATCGACATCGACGACTGCGAGTAGTTGCCGACCAGAAAAAGGCAATTCGCCGAGATTTATTCGCTGCACAATGAAAGAATTAAGAACCTCCCCACAAAATTAAATGGACTGCAAAAGCCCCAAGCCCAAGGGGGCGAACAATGATAAAATCCTAGGTCTAGTGCAGCTGCTAAAACCCCATTATCAATTTATTAAAAAATAATAATAACTAAAAATGACCTTACACAAATAAAACATGTCTCAAGTCTCAATCGAAACAATTTATTTTTGGTATTATCTTTCACGTAAAATTTTGGTTTACATATCGTTTTAATTTTTTTAATTTTTTTTATCAATATCTATATATAATTTAATTTTACATACAAACTTAATCCTTTTGATAAGCGAAGGTGCTTCCTTTTTGTCAACAAGGATCCAATTCTTATGGGAATAATTAAGTACACAAAACAAAAACAATTTAAATACACATATTGAATTTTTTTTAAAAATAATAATAAATTATATTTATTAATATATTATTGATTAACATATTCATATAATTTAAATATAAATATAAAATTAATTAAATATAGTCTCATATTTAATAAATAAACTTGATAAATATTTTAATAAATTTAGCATTATTGAAAACTAATTGGTAATAATAAAAAATAAAAATCGATGTTGGACAAGTGACGGACAAAATATTTTGAAACACCAAAAGATATTGTTGCAAAATAAAATAAAACTCACAATATATTTATTTTGGTAAATAAAAAAGAAGTCCCTTATTTATAGTAGACATATTTTTCGTCTATTTCATATAATATATGTGTAAATAAGTTAATAACTTAATACATGTGAACTATCATTGAAGATAAACCAATTACAATTTGATAACTAATCATATGTTATAATATTAGTAAATATAACTTAAAATAAAACATAAAATATAAAAAAAAGTTATATTTCAAAATTATTTAATGGTAATAAAAATTTAATTAAACATAAAAAATAATCTTTATAAGTCCAATTTGTTTTGAAAGTGAATATAGTTAGACAAATTAGTGTGTATTAATTATGTATAAACCAAATAATACATAAACATAAAAAACATAATTAAACTTTATTCAATTAATATAATATATAAAAGTTGATTACACATAATAATAAATAGAAAATGACAGAGATTATAGAGAAACTAATTAATAGATTGAAGCTAAAGTTGAATTTTATGTTTTTAAAACGAATTTGTCATAGGTATTCATAGTTTCATGGCAATTGTCTTCCAAGATGCAACTATATCTTTTAATAATAATAGCATTCTAAATCATCAAAATCATGTTTAGTGGTTTGTATTAGATTATATTACAGAGATATGTTGTATTATTTTGATTAAAACTATGTTTGTCTGTAGTTTGTATTGTATTAGATTATATAATATACCTGAAATTATTTTAATACAGCATATGATGTAATACTAATACATCAAAATTTCTTTGTATTAAATAATATGTACTTGAGAGCTTTGAAACCCCAAAGATATTCTACACAGAATTTTATTTCTTTTTCTTCTTCTTGAGGCATATCCACTGTCAAATCTTTGAATTTTTTTCTATACTTTATTTTTTCCGCTAGCCAAATGATAATATTTTTAGATTGGAAATAGAGATTCTCTTAGATTATCATTTTAGATTATATTTATAATTTTTATTATTTTGTCTGCAAGTTTTGCTAGCCAAACTTAAAATAGAATAAAACTCACAATCTCAGTCACATATGTTATTAATTTGTTTTTATATTTTTTGAACTCAACAATAATACCTATTAAAAACTTAAATATTAAAAATTAAAAGCTTTAATAAAAGTTAAAAATTTAAAATTTAAGTTAAAGTTAATTTTTTTTAAATTTTTATAAAATAATCTAATACAATACAATAATGTATAAAACATCATATTGTATACACATTTTAATATAATTTGACCCCAAACACATGAAATGTACAATACAATACATTACAACATAATCTAATACAATACAATCTAATACAATACAACATACCAAATGACTCCAAATATATTAAACCAACTTTGACTTGACCTTTCCCACAATATATATTCAATACTATGTAAATATAGATTTAACTATAAAAATATATATAAATTAAAAAAGATATATATATATATATATTGAGTGAGCGGAAAAAACTTTGGAAAGTGGAATTAAAAGAGATTTTGGAAGGAGAATAATTTTAATATATTATATAGATTAAAAATATTTTATTAAATTTCAACTTCAATTTTGAAGTTTAACCCAAATACACATTTTGTGACAGGACTCGCTCTGGAAATCCCTCCAGATATCCGGAGAAGCCCCGCCTGAGAAATATTCTATCAAAACCTTTCGGGGTAGCTAACATAATTATTCTCCGAAATAGGGTTTATTACACAAATAAACAATAAATAAGATATAATTAATAAATAAAACATGCATCGCAACGATAAACCGCTAGTCATACCAAAATATTAAAACAGTTTGGAAAGTAGGTGGAAAGTCAGAGCCACTAAGCGAGATAGACATAAAATATAAATAATTAAATCTGAGAGTAAACATAATAAAGGAAACAGAGTCTATTACATAAATCAGAAATAGTAGCGAAAGCTAAGTGTGGATGTGATGCTGACGGTAGCTCACGAGAACCTGCAGCTAGGACCTGAGGGAACAATGTTAAAATACAAAATGTGAGATATGAATATCTTAATGAGTGCTCCTAGGTAACTACAAAATATATCCAGTAAATCAAATTCTTTACACTCAAATCTCACGTCACTCTTTGAAAAGTTTTCCATTTTGAAAATAATTTCGCAAAACCCTTAGCTTTATTCTAAAAAATTATTAAAATATTAAAACATGTTTTAGGGGCCAAAAATATAATTTAACAACTACTTAAAACTACTTAAAATTTCGCATCAATCACTAGAACCATAAATAGATTCCATAAAACATTTAAATTCATTTTGTTGAACATAATCTTATAAATACCAAGCCGATGGATCACAACCCTAAAATCAATAGATGGGCTACAACTCAAGAATTCAAAAACTAATCTAAAATCATGTATCATATATCAAAACTGGTACCACACTGTAATATCGTGTCGTGTGACCCCCATTATCATGATGGCGTCACAGGCGAAAGGATGGGGGTATAACTCATCACAAAAGACTGGTGTTCCAAATACGTCATGGCAAGATCCTCATCATCTCACTCCCGACATGTGTCCGTAGCAAAGGATGGCATATTAATTCAAATCCTTTTTATTGTAAAATTGTTGTAAATTCAACAACTTTCCAAAATCTTCTATTTTGGAAAATTTCACCAAATTATTTAAATCTTTCAACTATTAGAAAATTATTCCAAAAATTCTTAATTTCCACAAAAGCCACAACTTTTCTTTGAAATTACCATTTTCTAAAAATTACAAAAAATATCCAAAATTTCATAAATCACCAATAACTATTTAAAACAAAAATTTCATATTTATTCAAAATAAATATGAATTCCGTTAAAATTACAAATACAGATAAAATCTAGATTGAGCAACCATTTAAATCCATGTATCATATAATTAATAAGCATAATTTAAATACACAATAAAATCCAATCGAAACCAATTAAATTCAATGCAAACATAATAGTACATAATCCCAAAATATTTAGAAAATAACTGCACTCACATATCAGATGCGTGCTCCTCTTGACTGTGTACGAAGACCTAAAAAAATAATTGATCGAAAATTCTTTTAATTGCCAAAACATTGGCAAAGGCTCATAAGGGTTCTCTGAGTTCCTAATTACAAGATTAAAACACTAATTACTAAAACTGCCATTCAATTTCAATAATTACGAAAATACCCTTATCGGCTAAATACCCAAAATTTAGGATTCTCAATTTCTCCAAAATTAACTGAAATTGAACATTGGGCTATGTTCCTAAGACCTCTAGGAACCTAATTGAGTGCCCAATTTCACTCAATTTCATTTTTGAAGCAGTTTGATTCAATTTTTAATTTTGACTTTGGATTAAAATTTAGAATTTTCCGTTTCAAGTCCGTTTTCTACAAACTTTATATCAAAATGCAAGGAAAGAGAAATTACCTTCAATTTGGTGATTCTTCATAGCCAAAGATCGAAATCGACCTCAAAATATCGCACCTCGACCAAATTTGGGTGTTTTCGAATCCGGCCAAAATTGGATCAAATTGACGGCACAGCTAAATTTCCCATGACTCAAGGAATGCGTTGAGACTGATGGTGAGCACCCACTTGCCGCCGTTTGCCTCACCAAAGAGGAAGAAGTTTCTGCCAAAGATTGAGTTCGTCGGAGGTGTTAACGACGGATGAGGTAGAAAGGAAGCCTCGGGTTAGCTCCATCGGCACTAGGGGAGGCTTTTTGGAGGCGTGGTGCACCACCATTCACCGGCGGTGGAGGAGTTCGGTGGCGGCACATGAGGTCGAGTTGCAGCAAATCAAGGAGGCACGTGCGGCGTGTAAGAAGATCGTCAGAGCTCGGTGAGGTGTAGACAAAGTCGCCGGTGAGGTCTGGTTCCAGTGGTGGTGGCTGTGCCGTGCCACTTGCCAGAAAATGGAGCAGATCATGGTGGAGGAGGTGGTTGTCCTAAGTGGTATTCTGTCACTTTGGAGCCATTTTCTGACTTGTTACTGCCTTTTTTGGGATCAAAATTGGTACCATCATATAGATCGTCTCACAAACTTTCCAATTGAACCAAGAGCGCGTCCTAACTCCACCAGATGAGAGAGATATGGCTGGTCAAAGTCAGTATCGCTACAGCTTGCTGTCTCTCTCCTCTCACCAGCTCTCACGCGGAAGATGGTGAATAGTGCCATCCAAAAAATGTGAGACCAATATTTAAAGACCCATATGTGACCCATTTCAGTTGTTGACAGTTGTTGACAGCTATAAAGCACAATTATTTGAATTAAAATACTCAAAAAGTATTGAAATGCCTTAAAGATTAAAAAGAGTACAAATAAGTTTTAACTAAGCTATAATTTAAAATACAACTTTGATTGACCATAACTAAAAATCTAGAGCTCCGATTTATGCGTGTCGACAGTCTACGGACTCGTGGCGACGTCCTCTACACTAAGCTTAATAAATTTTGAGTAAAAAAAATGCCCAAACAGAAAGTCAACATCAAGCCCTCATATGGTCAACATAGTCTAAATTCACAAAAAATGAAAAGTGAGCGAAATTCGGGTCGTTACATTTTGACGTTAAAAAAGATGTAAATTAAAAAAAAAAAAATTGGAGGGAAAAATTAGAGAGAATTTTGAAAGGAGTAGAATTTTAATAGATTATGTAGATATATAGATAGATTTAAAATATTTTATTAGATTTCAACTTTAATTTTGAAAATTTATCAAAATATATATTTTAACTTTAAAAAAATGTATAAATTAAAAAAGAGATATCTATATATATATATATATTGAATGAGCGGAAAAAAAATTAAAAAGGGGAATTAAAGTAGATTTTGGAAGAAGTAAAGTTTTAATATATTATATAGATAGAAGTGACAATTTAAATTATGATACGAAATATTTTTTAAAATAATCCATTTAAATTGGCATGTTTAATTGAAATTAACATGGATAAATTAAATTAATACTTAAAAAGTTTAAATAATATTAAATAAATTTATATTTTCATATATTATAATGTAAAAAATAATAAAATAATATAAATAATAATAATATTTTATTTAAATGAGTTAAAAAGTCAACATATTTAACACACTTTACATAACTTATCGACAATAATAACATAATTTACAACCTCTACTTAACTTGCTGTAAGGGTCTTAAAGAATTTATCCAATTAGTTTGGAGTAGGTGTATTTTAGATCTTCAATTTTTTCATTTTCATCCGATTCAATTTCTTGACTAAGGTGTTTAACGACTTTTACCCATTTCACCAATATTAAAATGCAATTTTGTATAATCTTTTACAATTTAGTCCAATTTTTATTTATTGTAGTTTAGGTCTTCTTTATTTTAAATATTTAAATTTTAATACCTGTAATTTAAGCTTCATAATAACTGTCATTTACCAAAAATTGTAATTAAATCATAATGCAAATAAATTGAAATTTACCTAAATTACAACGATTTAAATTGGAAAGTTCAAAATGTAATAAACCTAAAATATAATATATTAATTTGCAATTAATCCTGCTATAAAGGAAAGAGTATTATTTATTTCTATACAAATATAGTATATATATCAAGTTTAAACTAGTTTCATAAAAAAAATAATTTTACCACAAAAAAAAAAAAAAAAGAGTAAGAATAAGAATAAGGGAAAAAAAGAATAAGCTAAAAGCAGTAGGTGAGAGAATGAGCTTAGAACTTATGGATTAAAAATTCTATAAAAGACTCGAGGACAACATACCCAATCAAACGTCTCTTTGGTAAATACATCATGCATCTCTTCTCAATCATCAAAAAGCAATTTTTATGCATTTGAGGGTGTAATTCAGTGATAGGAGGCAGCTAAACTTTTACACCTGCGAGTACTGGAGTTGAGGTTCGAGTTTTGGTAGCCTCATTTGGATTGAAATGCTCCTCTCCGCTGCTACTGCACAAGGGAGATGGAGTTTCCAGTGACATAAGCCCCCAGTATAGACTTCCACTGGGTTGAAAAGACACATGAGTTTGATCCACTCACTAAATAACTCATGGACCTATAACCCAGCTACGGATAAGTCCTTTTAATATTCATAAATAAAAAATAAGCAATTTTTATTTTTATTTTTATTTTTCCACAAAAATAAATGAGTTTTTTTTTTTAATCTTCTTTTCTTGTAGTTTTGGTTTTAAATTTAGCTATATAATCTTATTTTCATGTATCCTATTTTAAGGCGGTTAGAATCTGTTTAGTATTTATTTTAATAATACAAGTTTAAAGTTGAAGTCCACTGAAAAAAAAAAAAAAAAGTTGAAAGTTGAAATAGTTTTCTTATTGTTTTAAATTGCTTTTATTTGGTTTTTTTTTTCTTTTTGTGAATAAAAAAATAGAGTAAATTCACTAAAAACTTAAATTGAATTTCATAATTTCGTATAATACATAAATACTTTTTAAAATTTAACTGGCATTTATTTTAATTTTTTTTACATTACATGTTAAAATAACTAAATTACCTTTTAAAATAAAATTAAAATATTTTTTATTTATTTCTCTTTCCCCTCCCTTTTATCTCTCCTCCCTCATTCTATCTCTTTTAATTTTTTCTTTCTCTCTCTCTTATGTTTCTTTTTTTTTTCCCTCCTCTCTTTGATTTCTCTTTTTTTCCTTTTTTTTTTTTTTTTTTTTTTTTTTTTTCTCTTTTTTTTTTTTTTTTTTTTTCCCTCTTCTCTTTTTTTTTTTTTTTTTTCCTTTTTTTTTTTTTTTTTTTTCTCTTTTTCTCCCTTTTTTCTTCATCCTCTGTTTTTTTTTCACTCTCTTCTCTTCTGATTTCTCTATTCTTTTGTTTTTTCTTTTTCTTTTTTTTTTCTGGTTTGTCATGTTAAGCTATTCCCCCCCTTCCTTTCTCTCTCTCTCTCTCTCTCTCTCTCTCTCTCTCTCATTTCTTTGTAACCAGAGAAAAAAAAAATCCATCAGTTAAAATCCAAACAATTCCCATAAATTCATTTCTTTTTGGGTTTTGAGCATATAACATTATATTTGCAGGGAAAATAAGTAATGCTACAGAGTTACAGTCCTATCTATATGCTTCAGTACGAGGCGAAGACTGCTAAAGGAAAAAAGAGTTGCAAGAAGTAAGATTGAGAAGTTACTGGATGTGTTTCCTCGGGTGATCTTTTCTTCAGGTATCATCTGATTTATCTATTTTGTGTTCAAAAATTGACTCTGGTTGGCAAAAAAATAAAATAAAGAAGAGAGAGAAGAGGGAGGATAGAGAAAATCTGGTTTATTTTGAAGGGAAAACTGGTAAAGGAAAAAAATTGACTCAGGTGAATAAAAAAATAAAATAAAAAAACTTGTCTAAAAGGAATATTGAAGTAAAAAGTGTAGAAAAAATAGCACCTCCCAAGCTTAAAGTTCCAAACTTTTACTAAACCCTGGAAGCTATTTTGCTCTAACATGGCTTAACATGGCATAGACCTAGAGTCATTATTTTGGGTTCTCATTCTACAGCTTAACATGAAAAAAAAAAATTGGAGAAAGGAGAGGAAAAGAAAAGAGAAAGAAAAATCAAAAGCTAATTTGATGAGAATGAGAAGAAAAAAAAAAAAGAATAAGAGAGTGAAAAACAAATCAAAAAAAGAAGAAAAAAAAATTATGTGGTGGAGGAAAGAAAAAGAAGAGAAAAAAAAACACGAGTAAAGGAAGAAAAAGAAAGATAAGAGGTGAGAGAGAAGAATTATAAATAATTATTAATTTTTTTATAAAAATATTATATTTATTAAAAGATCAATTTATTCTTATACCGTTAATTTTAACAGATTTGTATTAACAGTAGAAAGTATTTATGAATTATACTAAACTGTTGAGTTCGATTTAGAATTATATTATATATGGAGAGTCTTGATAAAATTTTCCCCAAAAAATCATCCAGTAATATCATAGACATAAAGCTATGAGCCAACTTCAATTTTCGGACCATTGATGTAAAGTTGAATCAATTTTTTTTTTTTATGTCTAAACTATCATTCTCCAAGTAAATCCATTGTATGCTTACAAATTACGTACATTTCGGAGCATCTTTTGGTGTCATATTGAAATGTTTTATTTATTTTTCTTCAATTTTATTTGTTCTCTTATTGAAGTTACAAGCACATAAATTGGCTTGGCCTGTTTTATCATGCCTGCAGTTTTTTTTTTTAATATAACTTTGCATTAAGCACAAAAGAGAGGCCAAAAGGCTATACAAAATGAACAAAACACCTAAACTATAAATTATTACTAAACTCCTGCGAGTCACGAGATAAGCCAACTTTATCTAGGATAGCCAACTAAGAGAAAAGCTCAGGGATAGCTTCCATAGAAGAAACAAAAAAACGATAATGAGCATTAAACAAAAAGGCATTTTTGGCTATAGCATCAGCAAGCCGTTTGGTGCATCTGGGGTTCCACTGTAAGCTCCACTTTAGATTGAGAAACCTCGACCGAATAATAGAAACATGATTATGGGTATCCCATCCTCCTGGACTGTCTGACTTGATGAGATCTACAGCATTTTTAGCATCCATAGACCAGTCAGTGTGGTTCCAGTTTTCTTCCATCGCCACTGTTTTGGCCCACTCCAGAGTTTCAATCTCTGCTTCCATAACCGAAGAACATAGCAAAATTTTTGATTGAAAATGCAGGATTTGACATGATGCATCCCTCGTCACAAATGCGCCAAAAGCTTTACCATCCTTCACACTTGCATTAATATTGATTTTGACTATCCTTTCACTTAGAGGATTCCAAACATGTTCTTATTTGCCTTCAAGCATACTGAAGTTATCATCATCTCTAAACTCCCAATATTCCTTAACCATTCAGTTGAGCAAATTGCTCGACTAAAGAGCAGTCGAAAGGAGGTTGAAAATAGTTGCATTTCTTCTGTTCCAGATCAAGTAGAACATAAAAATCATAAGCACCGCAAACTTTTCTTTTGTGAAGGCCAACAGAATCAGTTCCACCTAAGGGTTAATGATAAAACTAATAATCTGCTTAAAAATAGTAAATTCCAAATTTTCAATCTTAATCCCCCATTGACTTCCAAAGGCTAATGTTTTTGCATTTGGACATTTATAGAATACATGGAATAAAGTTTCCTCCTCGGCTCCACAGGCTGGGCAGTTCCCACTTCCTACATGTGTCCTATTCCAGATAACCCGGTTTGTTGGGAAGACTTTAGCTTTCATTCTCCATAAGAAAGTTTTGAGTCTTTCATGGACTTTAAATTTCCATAAACAAAACCATTCATGGTCATTAATGGGAGAGTTAACCAGTTGTAGATAACTATCTTTAACTGAAAATCTGCTAATACCATTGCCTCTCCATATTAGTCTATCCTCATGTCCGGAATCGGGCCATTTGACCTGGAGGATTGCATTAGTAGATTTTGCCTCAAAGCTTGACAAAAATTTTTGAACATCTTAGTCATTCATCTCCGTGTCTTTGAGTTCAGGAACTCTTCTCAGGCCATTTGGATTGATACCTAGTTTTAACTTGGGATTCCATGTGCAAGAGAGGACAGCCACGGATCACAGCAAGGACTAATCCCATAACCATTTCCAAGCTTGAACATAGCACCTTTAAGGATATATTTTTTTCCTGCTAGAATTCATGTCCAAACAAAAAAGCATCCTCTAGGTTTTTTACATTCAAATATTGATTTTCCCTTCATGTCTTTGGCCTTGACACATCGGATCCAAAGTGAATCATTTTCACTAGCAAGCATCCAAGTAAGTTTTGATAGAAGAGCCAAATTAAGGTCCGAGAAACACCTGAAACTTAGCCCTCCAACTTCTTTGGGTTTGCATATATCCCTCCATTTTTTAAGAGCTAGGAAACCCGTGGATTTAGGGTTCTCTTGCCACCAAAACTTATGAAGAATAGCATCCAGCTCACTGCTGAAAGTTTTGACAAAGAGAAAAGTAGACATATGGTAACAGGGAATGGCTTATGCCACTATTTTGATGAGGGTTGTTTTGTTAGCCTTAGAGAGCAGTTGAGCATTCCAACCTTAAACTCTGTTAAGCATCTTTTCCTTGATTCTTCCAAACTTGTTCATTCTATTCTTTCCAATCACTAAAGAGTTACCCAAATAGATGCCCTGAGGGCCCATTTCCTTAATTCCTAGCACACGTTTGATGCTTCTCTTTATTGAGCCACCAGTGTTTTTGGAGAAAAATATACTAGACTTCTCCTCATTTACTTCCTGACCTACTTAGCCACAATACAAATCCATGCATTTCCTTATTGTTCATGCTTCGACATCATTGGCTTGCCACATGACCAGAAGATCATTAGCATATATAAGGTGGTTAATAACAGGGGCTCCTCTATCAATTTTGATGCCATGGATAAGACCATTTGTTTTCTCCTTGTTGAACATCCTTGATAAAAATTCAGAGCATAAAATAAAAAGGAAAGGAGATATTGGGTCTCCGTGCCTAAGCCCTCTCTTTAGGGAAAGGTTCCCAACCACGCTCCCATTGATGAGAAAGAAAATGAGACTAATCGAACACACCCAACAATCAACTTCTTGAAATTTTCATTGAAGCCCCAAACCGCTAACGCCTTATCAAAGAAGTTCCATTCAATTTTGTCATATGTCTTCTTTAGATCATACTTGATAACCATAAGACCGACTTTTCCTTTAGTTTTCTTGACTTTATGGATGATCTTTTAGGCAAGAATGGTGTTCTCCCCATTCCATTGGTTCTTAAAGAAAGCCCCTTGATTATTTGCAATGATTTTATGCATTTCACAGTTAAGTCTAGTGGCCAAAATTTTGGAGACAATTTTGTACACAAAATTACACAGGCTTATTGGTCTGTAATGGTTGATTTTGGTTGGCTTTTTTACCTTAAGAATAAGCACAATCAACGTTTTCGGAAGCATTCCTGCACGAAATCAACAACTCTTTCCTGCACTATTTTCTAAGAAATTCTATAGAAAATGCCCGGGTATCCGTCGAGGCCGGGGCTTTTCAGTGGCTGGAGACTCCAGATCGCATACTTAATCTCCTCTAAATCATGAATTTTTGAGAGCATTAAATTTTCAGCTTCAGTTTTCATCTTTTCTCTCAATTCCAACAGCTCCTCCAGACATTCAGGGATGGTGGATTCAAAGAGCTCATCAAAATTGGTTATGAAGGCCTCGGCTATGGATTTCGCTTAAGTTACCCATCCAGAATTGGTGTCAATTACATTGATTCAATTTTGTCTCCTCCAGATTATAGTGCTAACATGGAAAAACTTTGTATTTTTGTCTCCATTTCGCAACCAAATGTCACGAGATTTCTGGTGGTTTATCGACTCCAATCTATCTCTTTATGTTATGAGATTATCCTGTAGCACCTTTTGGTAGGCAAGGTTAGTGTCTTCCCGTTCTTGTAAGGCTTTCAACTCGGCTTCAAGCGATTGGATTCTCTCATTAGCAAAGCCAAACACCTCTATGTTCTAGGCTTTCAAAGCAGAAGTTGTGAGTCTCAAACTTTTAAAGAGCTGGTGGCTTTTCATTTCAGGTCTTTGATCTTGGTTCCAAGCTTGGTGCATAACTTCAAAAGAGGTAGGATCAGTAGATAACGTCTGGAAAAACCTAAAAGGTCGTCTCCTTTTTTTCTCTGATTTAGCTGTTTTGATTATAATTGGGCAGTGATCAGAAGTTTCCATCTGCAGGTGAGTTATAGATGCCAAGGGAAACAATTGAAGCCATTCTTTATCAGCAAAAGCTCTGTCAAGTCTTTATTTAATTAGCCCACCCCTCGAGTGATTGTTGACCCACGTAAAAATTGTTTCAATAAAGCCTAAATCAATAGCACCGAGGAGCTCCATGACTGGCTTTAGATAAAGTCTTTTCCTCCAAAAGCTCATTCCTCCTGATTTTTCCCCTTCCTTAATGATTTCGTTTAGGTCCCCGAACATTAACCAGGGAAGGGTGAGGTCTTCAATGATGTCTTGCATTGCCCCCCAGAAACGATTTTTCTCATGGTTGTAGGGGGTGCCGTGTCAAGCAAGAAACTGCTACATATTGCCTCTATCTATGCTCAGAACAATGCCTCCTATAATTCTGTCCATGTTCCAAATGTTAGTAAGACTGATCTCTTCATTCCATAATAGACTCAGGACACCGGCAATTCCTTTGGCTCCAATGTGCCACCCATAAGCAAAGCCTAGGGTTCTTCTTATGCGTTCCATGTGTTGTTCATTAGCTTTTGTTTCCATGAGAAAAACGCAATCGGGTTTGTTAAGTTTAACAATGCTTCTGAGGAACTGCACTGTCTTTTTTCTGCCTATTCCCCTATAGTTCCAAGATAAAAAGCTTGGGCAGTAGGGGTGAGCTTGAGTTTGCCCGCTTCCTCAGCTTGCTGAAAATCCTGTCAGTTTCGTGAACTCTGGCCTCTCTCTCTCTTTCCCGAGTTCTCGAGGTAATGAAACTTAATATTTTTGAGCTTTTTCTAGCATCCTTTCTCCAAGATCTGTTTCTACTCCCCCATCCCTCTCCGATTGCAAAGTCTTGTAAAGCATAGGGTGGCTTGATAACAAAGTTTCTTACTGGTGGTTTCGGTGTGCTCAGCTAGGATTGGTCTTCCTTTAAACTCTCGTTTAGCATAGTTATGACTGGTGAACTTTGCGTGTATCCTTCTAAATCCATGACAAAAGCAAAAGCATATTTGGCTTCGAGGGAGAGAAGTGTGGGCCTTTTTTAAGAAGAGGCCCCAATGATGCAAAGGGGTCTTTTGCGAAAGGGTTCAGTTTCTTCTTCGTCAGTTTTCGTTTGAGCTTGTGGGCTCACTATTTCCTCTCTTTTGGCCATTCTAAGACCCGGGTTCCCTAGCCCAGCAAACTCTAGTAAATCCTATGGGCCTTCGGTTAATAGCTCATCCCTTTGTTGGGCCTTGTAAGTAGCAAAATTGTGAATCAGCTCAGAGGCCCAGTTGGTTAGCTTGTCTGAATCGAAATTGGAAGTTTTGACTTGGTGTAAGATCGATGTTTACAGGTCTCCCATGTCAAAAAGCACCTGTCTACTCAAAGTTCAATGAAGGGTATCGAGTTCTGGGCACATAGAGTACTCCGCTTGTAGGTTTGCCATAGGACAAGATTTGACAGAGTCCGTAAGAAGCAGAGTTTTCCCTCCCATAGATCCGACGTGCCACAGTCTGTCCTGGAACGCAATAGCAAATTGCATCGCCCTTCCCTTTGTCACCTTTTCCTTTCAAGTTTCATCCTCCTCATCAGGGTTAATGAATATCAAGTTACCTGAATGTTTCGCTCTAATCCAAGGTCTGTAAACCTTTGCTATGATTCCAATACTAGTCGACACCGTTGCCGGAGCCGTGAGTTTGCACCGTCCTGTTGTGTGCGAAATCAATCCACATGTAAAACAAAAGTCTAATAATTTTTCATATTTGAATTGTATCCAAACTTCCCCAGCTTCTCTTTTGTTAAGGAAATAACTAGGGGGAATTGGGTTTCTTGTGTCAATGTCTACCCTGATCTTAAGAAACCTTTAAGCAAAGACAACTCTGTTATTAAAATGACTTTCATGTAGGATGCCAATTTTGCTCCCTATCATTTTTGCAGTTCTCGCGTGCATGAACCTCGAAGGGAGTCCACGGATATGAATTATGAATGTTTTTGTAATGAACTCTATATTCTGGATGAATATGTTGGCCTTCCACTCCTTGAAAATTACATGGACTCCGTCAAAAGACCATGGTCTTCCTTGGTAAATGATGTCTCTAGCAGTCCGATTTTCGAAGCTAAACTTGAAAATATCTTCTGCAATCTTCTCTATATGAACCTCTTTGTGAAATCTCCAAGCTTTGGCGATAATGTCGGTTATAGTGAACCTACTAAACTTCCTTAGTAGTAAGGACCTTTCCCAGCATAACACGATCAGTGTTGTGTACTCTGTGCGAAGGGTCATCTTGGAGTTCCAGTTTTTGCAGTGAGTCTTGTAGATCATGAATTTTCCTGTGTTGATCAGCCATTACTAGGCTATTATAGAGCTTTGAAATATCGTAGCTCCAGACCCCTTGATTGAACGACAATAAAGATGAAATGGTGATCAGTTTTGCTCTTTAGAGATCACCATTAGAGGAAAAGTGTGAGTGCACTAGGTTACCAAACACTTAATTTTAGCTACATTGCCTTTGACTTGAGAATTGTTATCATGCTTGCAGTTGGTTGGGACATCAGTGTAGTGGTTTGATATTGAGGGACTAAACTAGACAATTTTTTTTTGAATAGAGATTAAACTAGACTTTAAGATGACAATAGTTGTACACCTATCGTTGAGAAGAAAATCAACACATTTATGACTTGTTATCTTCTCAAATCATGCCTTTGAAGAAAATATTTGACACACAACAATTTATTACTAAGTTAACAAAAAGTTAGTATGGCAAAAAATTCATCAAATATTAAATTGCTACATGTCAATTTTTAATCACAAAAAACTTGAAAAGATTAAAAAATATATCAAATACGATATACATGAGATTTGAGAAAACAATTAGCTTTGTCAATAAAGTTTTTATTTTATTTTTGACATATTTATGTGTTAAAGACTTGGTGACCTTATTATATATATAGATGTTCATGTTTAAAATTAAAACTTCCATAGTCTACAACTTTTTCACAATTATTATTTGTGCAAAAAAAAAAAAGGGTTTTAAATGAATAATAATATATAAAATTGAACAAAGTTTGAAAAATGGAGCCCATGGGCCCAGGATGAAACAATTGTAGTTTTCAATGGGCTGATGGGTGACGGTGATGATGATGATGATGAGAAAGGAGTGGGGGTGTAGCAGAACACGAAGAAAGGGCGCGTTTGCTTTTTTGCTGTCTTCCCCAACTGCTACACGGAGATGCCGTAAACAGCAATAATATTATACGCCATCCACACGCAACCCACGTCCCAGTCTCTCTCTCTCTCTTTCTCTCTCTCTATGATCTTCTTCTTCTCCGACACCCACAATTTTACGCCCTTCCCAACAACGCGTTTCGCTTTCCGTAAGTCTCTCTCTCTCCGTTTTCTTTTTTCTTTTCTCTGTTTTTTGGGTCCGCGATTTTATCAGACATTAGTTTCGAGGTCCAATATGTATGACCTCTGTGTTTCTGATGCTGAATATATGTAGGATATAAGATTTAGATACTGGGATTCTTTTTCTTTTTTTTTCCCTCCTAATTTTTTATTTATTTGAGTTTTTGGGTTTGATTTGGGGGGTTCTTTTTTTTTTCTTCTTTTTAGCTTCTTTTAGAGATTTGGTTTTTGTGTTTGATTTGGGGGTTTTGTTAGTTTAGCATTTTGCATTGTTCCGAGATACTTGTTTCTTGTAAATATTGTTTCTTAATCTGTTTGGCTGCCTAGAAAAATAAAAAATAAAATGCTAGGAAACAAACTAGGTATTCTTTGAAATAATTTTTTTTTTAGAAGAGCAGTCAAGTCAATAATGTAAAATTGTTGAATGTTCCAGCAATCTTCCTTTCCAAACAGACTGACTGTTCTTGTTGGTTCCTTTTTTTGATGTATTTTTGATTTTCCTTCAGTCTCTTTGCGCGTGACCCGTTCTCTTCTCCAATCCTCCACACAAAACACAACCCAAAACCCCTGTTGTTTCACCGATTCTCGAGGTTTATAAACAAAATACCCAGATGGAGGTTAAGCTATGGAACGACAAGCGCGAGAGAGAAATGTATGAGAACTTCGCTGAGCTCTATGCCATTATAAAGGCCACTGAGAAGCTTGAGAAGGCCTACGTTCGGGACATTATCTCCTCGGCGGAGTACGAGACAGAATGCCAAAAACTCATAGCCCACTTCAAAACCTTAGCTTCCACACTCAAAGACACCATACCTAGCATAGAGCGCTTTGCAGATACATACAAGATGGATTGCCCAGCAGCTTTAAATCGACTCGTTACCTCTGGGGTACCTGCCACGGTGGAGCACCGGACTGCTGCGGCTGCCACTTCTACTACCTCGGCAGCTGCCGTGGCCGAGTGTACGCAGCATTTTATCACGGCAATGGACACCCTGAAACTCAATATGTTTGCAGTTGATCAGGTGCACCCCGCGCTCTCTGCCCTTGCAACATCACTAAATAAGGTGACCTTTCTGCCTCCAGATTTTCTGGGGAAGGTGAAATTGAAGGAATGGATTGCAAAGCTGTTGAAGATGGGCGCTGCAGATGAGTTGTCTGCGAAGGAAGCTCGGCAGCTTGGCTATGATCTTGATGCATCATATGATTTGTTCATGGCTGCTTTGCCCAATGCTGGCACTTGATTGACTTGGGTAAGTCTGTAAATAAGTGGGCATGCTCGTTTGCTTGGATGATTGGAATACATGGTGTTTTGTCATTTGTGTTAGTAACAGCTACTTGGTAGAACCTCAGTGATTACATGAAATGGGTTATCATTTTAGTACATTTCATGATAGACTGGATCTCTCTTCTTAATATTAATGTTTTGTATCCATCCATCATGGAAGATGCCATTTTGTTGCTATGCTATGTAAGTACTTAATTTGCTTCTTGGCGGTTGATGTCTATATTATTTGCTTTTTTGGGTTTTAGTGCAAACCGACACTTGAAGTTGAGCTGCGAGTTCCTTATTTGCCACAATAGCTTATTATCCACAATACCTATTTCTAGTGAAGCAGATGCGGTTTTAGATATATATTTTTTTCACAACATGACTTGGTAGTTGTTTGTATGCTCTCACTTGGTGGGCAAATATACAACAATCTTTTGGACTAAATGAACCTTTTAGTGCATGGTTGCACGGTCAATACACAATTCCGCTGCTTGGTTGATGTTCTGTTAATTTAAGAACTTTTCTGTTAATGTTCATAGAAGGTGATGTTTGCATAAGTTTGCACACATTGTTTTGTAAGAAGCATTATCAGAATTGTGCGTTATAAGATGAATTGGAATCTATATTTGGTTTAATTTGTTGAAAGCAACTTTTTGAACAAATGATCATAACAGGTGAAGCATGTGGAATGGATGTAGAATTTGATGCTTGTCGACCAGTGGTTGTAGTAAGCTATATAATATGCATTATTGAGTTTGAGTTGTTTCTCTCTGGATCATTGATAGATATCTTGAAAGGAAGTAAATAGTCTTTAGAAGTTTGAAGCAAGCTACTTTGTTATTAACTTTTATTGGACTCAAAGGACTACACGTCAAATTACCACCTAAAAACAATACCTCCCGCTATTATTTCTTTGTTGATCTTTGCAGGCCAAATTACAACACAATTTGGTTTTAATGATTTAGTCATACATTGCCTTACCAAATGACTTCACTGCTATGAATATCCTCAAAATAGGGAGGAAAAGAAATAACACCAATGAAGTATCGTAATTGATATTTTTTAATCAAATTTAGAAAAGAAAAAGAAGAAGAAATTAGAAACTCTTTACTGAAGCATGCAACAATGGACAATAAGAGAAAGCTATTTCATGGACTTATTCTACTCTCAAATCCATAGAGCAAATCTATGCTAAAACTAGTGTTATTGAATCAAAAGATATGAATTTACAACATATTTAATTTCAAATGTGTAATACAAAATCTAGGAAATCAAATGCAGGGCAAGCCTAACTGTTCACAGATGGAATGGTCATGCTAGAAGCTCCATTTCTTCTCCTTTGTTCTTCAGAAGAGGCAGCTGTATAAAAATACAGCCAAGCATGCAGCAGACATGAAGTAAGAACGAAAAAAATAAAATAAAAGAAACATGACACCCTACCAAAAACAAAGTGTATGGATTTCTGTTAGCTGTACTGATCTGGGTTTTCTTTGCTTCGGATGAGAGGAACACCATCTTGCCTCCAAATTATCCGCTCTTCACAAATAGCTGCTGCTACATCCACATATAAACGATGCTCCTAAATATTTTCAAAAAGGTATCAGAGAATTGAACCAGAGAAAAACTGAAAAATCATCATGCAGCCCGTAACAATATTTTTATTCTGTCATACAAGATCAAGTTATTTTTAAGGCTTTTTTCTAACTCAAAAATCACTAGAATATGGTTCGAGTCCCTAAAAATTTTGATATAACATGTAACTACCTCTCCAAGAACCCTAGCAGCCAGGTTCTCTGCAGTGTCATCAGGAAGTACAGGGACAACCCTTTGAGCAAGAATTCGACCAGTATCATAGTGCTCATCAACAAAATGTATTGTAGGACCTGAGAATCTGGCCAATCAAGAGAAAATATGAGCCATCCTAATACAAAAATATTTTTTTTTTATAGAATTACAAGAGTTTGATTAAGAAAAGGTTGGAAAGAAGTAGTAGCATACCTAGCTCCAGAAGCAATGACTGCTTTATGTACCTTCATCCCATAATAACCTTTGCCTCCAAATGCTGGAAGAAGTGATGGATGGATATTTACAATGGATTTGGCATAAGCTCGGATCAACTCCACAGGTATAAGTTTCAAATATCCAGCAAGAAGGATAAAGTCAACCTCAAATCTCCTAAAATAAGATGGTGCATAAACTTCAGAAAGATAATCCAAGTCATACACATTCACTAAAAAAGTTTCCATGGATCATGCAAAGTAAGAGAAAATACAGAATAGACCTTCTAAACACACCAAAGGAGATGGTAATCTTTTGAGGAAACATGCAATATTCCTACAAAACGGTACAGAAGATTGTAATCTCATAGCCACATCTTAAGAACATATGATACTGTACATTGAGAAAGCTATCACCCCATATTTCTCCTATTGACAGAGATCCTACTATGATGGTTGATATGGATATGGACCTCGAACTAGCACTTGACAGCCTGAAAAACAACCCAAGCCGTATATTTTTAATAGTGCAATGCCAAATGTCATTAGGAATTGGCTCTGCCATGGAGAATCCAATCAACTATAATGAACTTTGCTCAAAGGGCATTAGTCAAAGCTCTTCGAAATACTGACATAAAAATGCAAAAAGCAGGATCATGAATCATTACCACCACAACTCCAACTTGCAAAAAATAAAATAAAAATGATTAAAAAATATAATCAAATTGGTTGTTCTTATGCATCAAGAACAAGGTTCAACAAGCAAAACAATATGTGCAAGCAACAGAGGAAAATGAATATTAAGCTTGCAATCAAAGGTGAAGCCATCAGCAAACATGTACAATGATTATTCAACATTCACCGTGTCCGAAGAAGAAAAAGTAGATAGACTCGATAGACAGCTTGGACGAGAAGCCTACCTAAGGCTAGCTACTAGGGGCGTTGGAGATAGTCCATCAGGTTCATCATTGGATTTGGGAAACAAAATAACTGGTATTCCCTTTTCTCTTGCATACAGAGCACCTCCACAACCTGCAAATGAAAGACTAGAAGTAAGCAATTTGGAGGCAAATATTTACACATTACAGTTTCTTATCCTACAAAGAGAAAAGGGGAAAACACACACACATACACACACACACACACACACAAAATCATTTGAATTTGAAGTCCCTAAGTTGCTTGACATTCTTAACACATAAGATATTTCATAAGATATTCTACATGTGCCTATTTTTTATGGTCTTAATCCTAAAACCAGTATCTACCAATGTGATATAGCTACATCCACAAAACCAAACTCCAAAAATGCATCTACAAAGTGATGAAACTGAAAAAATAATAATAATAATTAATAAATAAAAAAAGTAAAAAAAAAATACTCCTAAAGTGAGTCTCAATTTTCAAGAATAATTTTTTATTTTTATATTTTGTATTCACCGGAGAATGAAGCAGAAGTAACATCAAGAAAAGGAGTACCTAATTGGTTTTTTTCACGAAACGCTAATGAATGAAATACTAGAAAGCAAATGTATCCCGACAATTTGAAAAGGGTCTTTCGCCTAGCATACCTTGTTTATTTGTGACCAAAACAACGATGTCTCCATGAATCGAACCCCGAAGAGACGCCTCATGAATCGACCTGAAGTTGGATCCTCCACCAGATACGAAAATGGCGAGCTTTTTCCGTCTAAGCCCACATGACATATCTTCACTGAAAGCAACATCCAATGCTTCCACTGCATTGTCAGTGCACTCGATTCTCTTCATAACTCTCTGTGAAATAGAAAGGAAGGCTCTCTGGGATACCCAATTGCCCGATTGAACAAACGAATAGGTAGAAGGAGGGAGCGGCTTTGCAAAGAAGGGTTTTTTGGTATTCTGAGTTGATTGGATTGTTGGGTTTGGGCAAAACCCAGAAAGTATATTTTGAGCTTCCATAGAATTGTTCAAGAAGGATAGCCAAAACGAAAATTTAAAAATAAAAAAATTTAAAAAAAAGCTTGGCCTCAATGGGTCTGTTTTGGCTGTTTATTGAGTAGACATATAGGAAACGGAGACGGCAATCGGTCCGAGTTCGAGATTAAACACGCTCGGAGAACAGAACAGACCAAAAACTCTGAGCGACTAGTGAATGGTGTACTGAGACAGGTAAACAAATAAAACCCCCAAAAGCAAGGAAATTGAGATAGAAACTCAAAGACAATCAGGAAAATAAACGGTGAGAAATTTGGTAAGAAGATTTGGAGGGAGATTTTTGAAGAATGCCCTCGATTCTATTACTTCTCAGCCCTTCGATTCGATGGTGGGCACTTCATCGTATCTCCTACCCTGGTACACCGTACACGTAGCCCTAATTTCTTTTTCTTCTTTTTGGATCTATCCACGAAATTTGCTCTCTGACTCTCGGTTGCAACAAGAAACAAAATGGACTTTTGGATTAGTCAAAAACTGTCAAACCATTAGTTTTAAGGTTGTGTTTGCTATGCTGTACCAGTATCAGGGTGAAATTGGCGTTCTTTGAAACAGGTGGCTCAGCACCAGGTGTTACCTTTAGCGCCGTCCACCCCCCGCAAGATTTTGCAACAGGCCTCATAGGCCCAAGATCACGTTCTTTACGCCCAAGGTCATGTTTTTTTTTTTTTTTTTTTTTACACAAATAAATAGAGATATTAATTCAAGCCAAGTTTGGACGAGTTCTGTCTGAATTTTGAGGCTGAAAATAGAATTCCGACCGAGGCGTGCTACTGTTTTAGATGTTAAAATTCAGTGTCCAGCCTTAAAAATATCTAAGTTGGATTTCAGATTTATCATGCTCAGGTTTCGGTTGAAAATATAAATTCAAATTTAGAGTCTATTTTTATTTAAAATATATTATATAAAAATAAAAAATTAATATTATGATATTTTTATGCATTCAAAATATATTATAAATTTAAATTTTAAAAAATAATTATAAATTTTCTCTTTCACATATAATAATTTGATCTTTTAATACATATTAAATAAATAACTATTAAATTACATAACTGATTTTAGAATTCAGACAGATGGTTAGTATATGTATTTATATATACATAATATAGATAATTAATTATTAATTTTTTTAACATTTTTTTTTATTAATTTGATGTGGTTTATAATTTAGACTAATAATTATTTAAACGTATAAAAAATAAAATAAATTATGTCGGACTAGGATTCAAGTGATCTAACGGGTAGTCCAATGGGTCAGGCTCCGAGCCGAACCTATATTAAAAATTCAAAATTCAAGTCCAGCCCAAGATAAAATTGAACAGTTTCAGACTATGGTCATATCGAGCTTGAACTAAATTTTGACCAAATTTTTTCTAATGGGCTTAATCAGCTTTTGAACTTTTTTTACATGCCTACAAATAAAACAGAGCGGCATACCCAAGTTGCCCAGGGGTACTTTAGTTGGGATTGATTTTGCTAGCACTAATTTTATGGTATATATTTAATTTAAATTATTGTATATATTTAATTTAAATTATTTTTATTTGGTTTATAATTTATTAAGATAAAATAATTAAAATTAAACTAATAAATAATATTTGCATTTAATCTATTGTTTTGATCCAGATGTTTGAGCCATCTTTTTGTATTCAACCTAATTCATTTGGAATTCATCAAAAAAAAATTAAAAAAAAAAGAATTTCAAAGCTCAAGCCAATCCTATTTTCTGTTTAACTCTTTATTTNTTTTTTTTTTTTTTTATATATATATATATATATATATATATATATATATATATATATATACATGATTTCAGACTTGAATATGTAAATGCATATTATCATTGTTATAGTTTTACAAATGTGTTTATTTATGTAAGAAAAAACATATTCACACCTTTGTATGAAATATATATATATATATATATATATTGGTAAGTTGAACAGCATTAAAAACAAACAAAAGCATTTATCTCAACAAGAAGAGGGAATTCATAGGAGGCCAACTTTTCCAGATCCGCCGCTGCTACAATCTAGTTCACTACTCTCTTAGCATCGCTCCTTTACTTAATGTGGCCCCAGTCAGAGCTCTTTATTAGCTTCGTAGCCCAAACCAAAGCATTTATCTCTGATGTTTCTGGACTAGTAAGAGGTCCAGTGCATGTGCTTTGCTTGATGAGTTTTCCCAACAACCAATGCCAAAGCAGTCATATCCTTTCTAACCACTGCATCCGAGTTCACCACCAACTCTCCCTGGGACGACGACCTCCAAATCTGAAGCATACAATCCCTACTTCTACCCCATCCCAGCGTGATAAAGCTAGAATGCCCGTCCATTATTCTTTCCAAAGAGATTATAGCTTGAGAGAATTATCATTATAGATAATATTTCAAGTGGGACTAAGATCATAACTCCAACAGTTCCACAGCCACAGTGAACTTTGTTTTCCAAACCGAAGCTTTTATCAAAACAAAAAGATTTTTCTCCGAACCTCCCCTTTTATGGCCATTCGAGTCATCAAGCAACCACCACATCAGAATTTCCATATTGTTAACCTGTACTGAGTCAAGGCACATCCCCCATCTACTTCCAAAGTAAACCGCCCTCGAGAACTGACACTTTAGAAAAAAGTGGAGCTCTGATTCAGCTTCTACTCCACAAAAAGTGTACAACCTCTCCCGGCCCCCTTCATATTCTATTCCATATAGCTTCCCCAAAGAAAAATTTTGGTTTTCTAAGGGGACGATGGTGCCTCAAAATGCGCACATTAAGTCTTATTTATAGACATCATCATGTGCCAACCGTCCTTTTGCTTGCAAAAATAAATTTTATTTGTCTTTTAGCCTAAATTGACATTTTATATGAAAAAATCTCCAAAAAATGACATAAACGCATAAAATAATATCATTCTATGTGATAAAATATTCATAAATTAAGATAGATATTACCAAGTTCCAACTTACGTCTTTCTTATAACTTGAGATTTACAATTCTATTTGGAATATCTTTCTCCCAGTCTACAAACTCATATTGACGAACTCTATACAGCAGTGATATGAGTAAGACCTAAATTTGACTACACGATGAACTCTTAGACCCATACATTGTCAATTTTGTCCACATTGGAAGAAAATTCAGGTGATTGAAGTTTAATATTTTGAAGCTTAATATTAAAACTTTTCAACTTTTAATATTAAAAAAATTAAAAGAAATTTTAAAATTTGACATATTAGTAAATTTTAAAAATATTAAAAATAGTAATGTAACATGAAATAATAATATTTATTACTAGAAAGTTTCAAATTTTCCTAAAATAAATTTTAAAAATTAAAAAGAAAATTAGATATATAAAAAATACATTAAAAGTTAAAAGCTAATTACCAATGCAGCAATACATTAAAAATTAAAAGACCAATGCTGCAATATATAAAAAATAAAATTCTTAAAATGACAAGAAATGTCTTTCACATACGTACACCTCACATGTCATTTTAATAGTTGATAGACAAAATCATCAAAAGAACGAAACAGTGCCAATTAATTACCAAAGTTGTCCATCAATTTGATAATTATGAAATAGCCATATTGGTCAGTTACGTAAGTTCTCGTGACCTCTAGGAACCTAATTAAAGCTCAAATTTTAGTCAATTTCACTTAGGGATAGTCCAATTTCAACCTGTGAATTCGATCTCTATTCGAATTTGAGCATTTCTTCATTGCAAGTCTACATGCTACAATTCATATATTAAAATGAAATTGAAGACAAGATGAGTGATAAGTTACCTTCAATTTTGAGATTCCTTGCAACTGGTGACAACAATTTTTTCCAGCTTGATCGTGGCTCAAGGATCATGTTGGAACCTGTGGTGAACACCCACTCACCGCTGGTGAAGCAAATCGACCTGATAAGCTTTCTTAGAAAGGTAGAGTTCAAACGGCCTAAATCTGGCAAAATCGAGACCAATCTTTACCACAAACAGCTTGCCCAAGTTCCAAAGGTGCGAGAGGGAAGGTTCTTTCACAGTGAAAGTTCACCGTTGAGCTTACCAGAATCCGTAGAAATTTCAAGCATCAATGACGACACGTGCTACAGATGTGGTGATCGGTGGTGGTTAGGCTTTGTAGGTTGAAGGTCATCTGGTGTGCAAAAGAGTAATGTTAGTGGTGGTGTGGCCTCAAAGCCTGTAAATCATGGTGGAGGTGGTGGCCTTTAAAGTGGTTTTCTAAGAACTTTTCCCTCTATTTTTAGCTAATTTCCGGTAAATTTCATGAAACAAAATAAATAAGTAGTGTATCTTGTCGCACAAGCTTTCCCACGATACCAAGTTTGCTTCCTAGTTCAACAAAATGAGAGAAATACGACTGTTTGAAGGTGGCTTGGTAGTTAAAAGGAAGCTTCAGATATGAGAGGAGAGAAATGGGCACCTAGGGTTTTCTATGGGGATGATGGTGCTTCAAAATAACAAAAAGTGCCTTTCACACATGCACCTCACGTGGAATTTTTAACAGTTGATAAAATCATCAAAAAGATGAAACGATGTTAGATATAGTGTGGGACTAAACTGCCAAGATAAAAAAAAAAAAAAAAAAAANAAAAAAAAAAAAAAAAAAAAAAAAAAGAGCTAACCCTATAAAAGACGGTATAGAGAAGGGACTATCCGTACAATTAACCCAATATTCTGTTAATTTTGACAAAATAATATATCAAACAACATATTTATCTATCATTTGTAGGCTCGGTCCAATGGTAAAACCGCTAAAAATACACTTTTAAGTTCTAGGTTTAACTAGGCTTGTGTCCCTACTCTTCCATAGTTTAGAATATATTATAATCCAGACCAAAAAAAAAAACACTTTAACTTTCCAAGCTGTACAATAACTTAGCATATACTTTATTTTTAATATATTTATTAATTAATCGTATATGTTCACGTCAACTTATAACTAAAAAGATTGACATGTTATTAACTTATTTATTAGTGATATTAACAACAATAAATATACAAAAAAAATAATAGATAATAATATAATATTTTAAATATAAGTATATGCATACATTGTTTTTAGGTGCCTCTCAAAATTAAAGCCTCAAGCATGGATCTTATTGGCCTATGTAAGCCAATTGTTGATAAGCTCTTATGATCAAGTAGAATTTTCAGTTTAAGACAATTTACCATTAAAGAAAAGAAAAGAAAAAAGTAAAAGCAAACAAAACACATATAAGTAATTAAGAATAGATAAGATCACGTAGTTTTTCAAAGGTACCAAGCTTGTCTCCTATCTCAACGAGATGGGAGATATATGGCTATTAGAAGGTGGCTTAGTGGTGGAGAGAAAGTTTCAAATGTGAGAGGTGAGAAATGGGCAGCCAAGGTTTCTATGGGAGGGATGATGGTGCCTCAAAATGTGCACATTATGTCTTATTTACAGACACCATCCTGTGCCAGCCGTTCTCTCGCATGCAAAAATTATTTTTTAGCAGTTTTTTAGCTTATACTAACATAAAATTACGATATTTTATATAAAAAAAAAGTTCTCCAAAAATGACATAAGCGCATAAAATATATAATATCATTCTATATGATAAAATATTCACAAATTAAGATCTAATAAATTGGTGAGTATTTATCTAATTAAACTAAAAAGTGATAACTAAAAAGATTGACATGTTATTAACTTATTTATCAGCGACATTAATAATAACAAAAATACAAAAAATAATAGATAATGATATAATTTTTCAAAGGTAAAGTATATGCATACAAGTTTTTTTTAGGGGCTCTGAAAATTGAGGCCTGAGACACGGATCTTTTTGGCCTATTCCACTAAACGGTGTACATTTGGAAAGAGGCTCCTGAATAAAGTGTCTAGTTTAATTCCGACGGGGCTACAAAAAATGAGGCAAAACCGCGGCCAAGAGAGGGAAAAGGAGGACGAGGAAGAGAACGATGCCGAGAACAATGGCCAAGCAAGTCCACTTCCTGGAGGTCGTCTGGTAAACCCTGGCATCCTGGAGGGAGTCGGTGCCGCGCCTGACGAAGGAACTGGCGTGCGCCACGTGGCTCTCGATGTCGTTGAGGTGGTGACCCTGGGCCTCGACGAGAGTGGCCATGTCCACGAACAGCTGGTGGAGGTCGATGAGATTCCTCTCGATCTCCTTGACGGCGCCGTGCCTCTCCTGAATCTCGGAAATGGTGTCGAGGATCTGCCCCCTCCCTTGCTCCTGAATGGCCTTCTGCAGGAAGCTCTCGCTCTCGCCGCTCGAGATCAGCCCCTCGATCGTCTCCTCGCTCGCCTTCTCGCCCGTGACCGTGAAGTACCTCCGCTCCACCGTCTCTTTGTACTCGCCGTTCATCCTCGCGCGAAGCCCCTGGAAGTCGCTCATCATGTCCCTCAGCTTCTTCCCCAGCCCGCTCACCACCGAAGTCCGAGTCCGGTCCGCCGACGACCCGGGTCCGCACCCGGGGAGCCTCCTCTGGGACGCGCTGGAGCGCTCCAGAGCTTCGAGCTTGGACTTGATGACCCGCACCCTCTTGAGGACCTGCTCCACGTCGGCGTCCATCCTGGAGCGCAGGTCCTTCATGGTGGTGGCGCTGTGGACGATCTTGCTCTCCTCGTTCGCCTCCTGAAGCTTCCTGTACAGCTTCTCCACGCCTCTCATTTCCTCCTTCACCTTCTCCACCTCTTCGAAGAATTTCTCCAGATTCGCGCTCTCTTTTCCGGCTTCCATGTCGTCCATCTGGGCCTGCTCTTTCAGGTCCGTGTACCTCTTGAACGAGCTCGAGAATAGGTCGTTCATTTTCAAATGTATGAAGTGGACACTGTGCATCGCCTTCTGTCCGATGGAGAGACAGAAGGTGACAAAATTGCGATGCGGAAGCCGAAGCTTCCTTCCTTATTTTTGGATTCTGACCGGCCAAATTAATCGAGAGGCCAAGGCTTGCTTTCGGATTGTGACCGCCCAAATTATCCCTTTAAATCTGCTTCTGCCTTTTCTAGCTCTCTAATTAACACGCGGCTTTAATCCTTTTGTCTTTTTAATTCTTTTATTTATGTATATTAATTTCAGTATTATTAATTTCTTCTAAACTAAAATAAGAAGATGTACCCATTCAATTTCAAAACATACAAAGTATTCAAAACAAATTTTTCTTCTTTGTAACCATATCAATTGCATTTACATTTTTGATAATTCTGATGTGTATTAAATTAAAGATTTAAATATGAAATATCCAGTTTATTCATTTGTAATTTTCCAGTTTTTTTATGTGTAAAGTTTGAAATAAATAATTCTATTTTTGAAATTGTAATCGATTAATTTTTTTAAAAAAACCTTTATTGTTTTATTATTGAATTATTTGAAATTGTAAACTTTTATAGGTTTAAGCGATATTGTCAATTTATAGCATTTTTTTTTTATTTAAACAAAGATAAAGGCATGCTTGTCTTTTACTATGCTATGTACGAAAGAGTGTTTTATTTGGATAGAAGTTTAACGTCCGAAACTATTTTTAACATTTTCAAAACTGGAGAAATTAATTTGTAAGAAAGTTAAACCTCATAGGGCTAGTTACCAAAAATAATAATAATAATAATAATAGGGCTCTAGAATATTCCCTTCTTCTAACAATTAACTAAATTAGTATTTGACTATTGCACCCGCAGAAACAACATCTGGAGCAATTTCTACTTTACTGAGCCGAGAAAACAGAGATTTGTTACATCCTCAATGTCAACTACAGCAAGGTGAGCTCTTGAAAAGAAAGTAAAATAGCTTCAACCTGCTACCCACTTCAGTTGCATATTCACCATTTCCCTACTTAATATGACCTCTACAAACTACATTACCTTTTAGAGATGTACCATACCATGGCATACTATTGTTTGTCAACCATGTTGCCCTCTTCCTTTTATGTACAGACCTGAAGGTGAGTAATACCAATTGGACGGATCTATAACCCAACTTCGGTGGCCCCAAGTTGTTGATGATCAATAATATTCGCAAAGGATAAAAAGAATTAACTGAGTTATCCAGTTGCAGCTGTGGATGCTGATGCTTTCGTTGATATACTTGCAGGATGGTCATCGTTAGCATCGTGAAGATTCCTGCCAAGGTTGATGCCATTATTGAGTTTGTCTCCAACTGCATCACCTCCATCTCGCTGAGACAAATTGCCAGAGGAGTTTTCACTGCCACCAGAACTAGATAATCTCTGCTGTCTGAGATACCTTGCCGAACCCTCATGGAAAAACTTAAGTACGCCACAAGAATCAGAACCAGGTGATAGTTCATCCTCCCGCTCTGGCTGGATATTCAGGTCAATTTGACCTTTAAAAGGTGAGGTAGACGATTTCATCCTACTTGGCTCATCATCAGAACCATCATGGAATTCTCTTTTCTGATTTGGACTATTTCCTGTGTTGCTAGTTAAAAGGGACTCGCTATCAAACTTATCAGGTAGCAACGGCTGCTGCTTTTTCCGTGTAGTCTCTGCTTCTTTCTCTGATTGTTTTTTCTCACGCCGCATCATCAATGTACGGAAGCGGCGTTTCACTGTTAAGCAGACGTTACAGGTGCAAGATTGTTTGTGTTTGGGGCCCTTCCCACTTGGGGGCTGGATGCACACAATACATGAGCAACCAGGTCTATGTCTGGGGTGCTTTGTGGTGGCCTGGGATGAAGATTGAAGCAACTCACCCTCTCCCATGATAGCTAAATTAGCAAGTGTGTCAAGACCCTCCATGGCTTCCATATTTTCTGAGTCAAGTTTAGCAGCCTTCATTTTCTTAGAAGCAACTGTCCAATCACAATGTGAAACAATTGCAAATTGATAATTTAGTATGATTTACGGACACCATTACTCAAAATAAAACTGAAAATTAACTACTGAAGAACCTTAATTTGGTACTCCAGTACCTTGCGTCACAATTAACCAAGTCCGACTCCTGTGAGTCATACAAGGCTGGATGAGGGATATAAAAAGACAATCCAGTATTTTTTTTCAAGCAGTTCATACCTGAAACAGAATGGGGTATAAGATCTTCAAGCTCTTCTGGTGTTAATTCTTGAGCAGCTGAACACAAGGATCTGCCAACAATTTTTCAAAATATCAACTCCAATGGGTACACCTCAATTCATAATACATCTATACTTATCTAGAGCTTATATAAGTGTATTTACTTCAGCCAAACTTTTCCTTTTTAACTTTTAGTTTTGATTGTGTATGTGCACAGTTTAGGGATGGGTGTGGGGGATAGGTTGACCAAGGTGTCATTTGGTAACGTGTTGGTTTTCTACTTAGTTGTGTGTAACTTGCTTACTTCAAATGTTTGTCAGTGTTAGTTGTGGTTAGAGTTTGTTAGGCATCTCAAATAACTATATACTTGAAGTAAATGAAAAGAAAAAAAAAAAACACTCGGAATCCAATACAATTTCGAAATGGTTTTCAATTTGGTGTTTATGGTTTTTTTCCCCTACAGCTTTTAGTTAATTGAGATGCCTAAAAAATTCTAACTAACATCTGAAATAAGCAAATAACACACAATTAAGTTAAGAAACCAAACACCAAAAACATATGCATCACCAAATGACACCTAACTGTAAAGATTAAAAAAAAGGGGGAAAGACTCTGTTTAAAGGAAGGATCAAGAATGCCTAGGTTCATGCAGGATTATATACAACCCACAAAATAAAATAACAGAAACTCAAACTTCAAAATCATATCTCTATCATAAAATTTCAATCACAAAATACACATTAGAAACTTTTGAAGAAGTTCAGACACCAGTACATCATATCCAGCCTAACGTTAATAGAAAAGAATCTAATCCTGAAAAAGTGCAGTCAGACCACCAATCCAATATCATGAAAGGCTCACTGGTTCTTGACCGTATGCTGCAGGTACTCAAAACGGAACAGATACACATTTTGGGATAGAAAAGCAGAAACAAATGACAGACATACCTTTCTGGGTCCCATGAATTATCAGAACATGTCCATTTAGAGGGAAGAAGTGCATCGGCAGGCAATTTACGCAGTTTGGTGCACTCTTCACATTGAACCCATTGAATCTTCTCACTGACATAAATGAAACAATGGAATTGGAATTTGGCACCACAAAGCCACACAAGAAAAAGGAGTCTATTAACTATGATTTCAAAAGAAAGATAAGAAACTTAGCACGGAAAAAGCGAAAGGGCAAATGCAACTGTTCAGTTTCATCAGGAATATATGCCCTATACAAAACATGCAAGCACCAGCCAAGAAGTGATCATAGGGGGGAAAACAGATATATTAATATATTTTGACAGTCGAACTCGACAAAATACCATTTACCCAGGAAAGAAAAATATAATAATTGATGTCAAAGAAAGAACAAACTAGGGCTTAATATTTCTCCTGCTTATTAACCTGCAGGCCAAAGAGTTTACAGTAATTTTCAATGCGAGACATCTAATTCAATGAGTTTTTTAATCAGTGCCTTGTGAAACAATCATTTCTTAACAAATCTATGGGTATAATACCGCTTTTGATTTCCTTTTTCCCATTAGATTAATGATTGTACTTGTTCTATCACCCATATTATTTTGTTTCCGTTGATGAACAATATCATTGTGGCTAGTCCATATATCAAAATATAATAAATGGTTCATAAATTAGCCAGAAGATAATTGAATTTTTTTTCCTTTTTTAGCTTCGCAAAAATAATAGAATTGGGTTTATATTTTTGGTCTTCTTTTAATATTCCTTTTAGAACCTAGGTTACATGCTGCCCTCATCAAGTCAGGATGACAGGGGCAATGTATTTTTTTGACAGGTTGGTAATGGTATGCCTTGCTACCCTACTGGAAATGACAGATGCATGGAGATACTTAAACAAATTTGATACTTGGGTACAACTTCTATCCAGCACCCATACCCGAATGTTCGCCACAAAATTTAATGCAACAAAGATGATTGATAATAAAGAGATCACCATTACTAACAGAAAACCTGCAGTCAATTCCAATTGATAACAAATCATTTTTAATAGAATTATGGCACTTTTTGTTAATTGCTCGTACTACACATGAATGTATGTCACATAATTAAAGCAATGCAACTAAGATGACTGATAATAATGATTACCAAAATTAACAAAAAAAGCTCACATTCAGTCTACTCCAGTTGGTAACAAATAATTTTTAATAGAATTATGGTACTTTTTGATAATTGCTCATGACTAAACAAATACGCATGAATGTTTTCCATCAATTTTATTTATTTTTGCTATCAATTATCATTTTAATTTGTAATTAAGGTCCCAATTGAAATTTATAACATTTGATGGACCCAATTGGAAAATGATATAAAAGTAAAGGCCCAAAAGATGAATCCTTCTTTCTATTACATGCATGTTAGCTCTTCATAGATTTCCCAAAATGCAAATAACTAAGAAGAAAGAATGTTTCACCGAGCAGCAGTCACCATGCACAGTACCACTGGTGCATAAAAACTATTTAATGGACTCATATCCTAAGTAAACACATAAACAAGTACTTATAAACCTAACTGATAATATAGACAAGGAAAAAATAGGTACATACATAAACATATACATATGCATATGCATATACATATACATATAAAGCATGATTAAGTAAAAACAAAAGGAGCAATAAAATTAAATAAAAATTCCAGTACTCAAAGGTATGCAACTTACCCCATATTATCAGTTGAGAAAATTGTTGGCTTCCCAAGTATTGGCGCATCCTGTAATGAGAATATCAGAATCTAAGACTACAGAGACCATAAATGCCATAGCACACATCTTGCTCTTAATTGAAAAAGTAGAATACTAAGGAAACGTCAGATTTAAAATATACAAAACATGCAACAGCAGGACTATGACTGTATGACCAACCTCTAAAGCGAAGTGGTATAGCTCCATTTCATAGAAGAAGGAAGGTAAGCTTTAAGAATGCACAAGTATTTTAAAAGATGAGGGGGTTAAGGGTTGGGTGATGGCTACACCTCTGGCGTAGTTCATTCAACAAGAAAGGCACATCTACACCTCTTGGTGTAATCCATTCAACAAGAAAGGTACACAAAAACATTCTAATAATAATATTAATCACACTTCAAACATAAGATTATTGACGACCCATGCTACGATTAGAAATTTTGCATCCAAAATATAATTTATGGGAATTTGTGAGAGCAAAAGAAGGTGAACGAAAAAATATTACAGGTCTATGGCAAAAAAGTTCCTAGGCATTGTCCCTAGAACAGATGTTGTTAGTTGCCTCGAACATCACTAAAATACTCCCTTAACCTATGATGGCTGAATTGTTGACTAAACTGTTCTAGGATTAAAGTCGGTGTATACACTAAACAAGCTTTTGATGGGACATTTGTAAATGAAACAAGTTAATTTATTATTAAGTTCCAGTTCCTCACTAACTTCTAATAATTGACAATTCTTGTTGTTGCTGGATGAGAACAATAGGGTCCCGTACAAGATCTTTTTCACACTTTTTTTTTTTTCTCTTTTTTATATTGATGGGGGTTCTATAATTATGAAAATATAGGTGATATAAACTTCAGTAGCACACAGCTGTATCAAGAAAAGAAAACACAACTAGAACACTGAGACATAGAATATAAGAAACAACCATTTTTCTAGCCAGATCAAAAGCAGCTTACAATGAATACAGTTAATGAGCAAAATTTGGAAATCCAATATCTTTTTTCAAAGTGAAAACTATAATACCTCATATTCCTCGAACTCAAAGCCTTCGATCACCACAACACTAGGGACATGGTTTGGAGGAGGACGGAGCAGTCCTTGAGCTTCTTCCCAGGTTAGTTTCAGCTCCATCATGTCCTCATTTTCAATTCTCAAGCGCTTACTTTTAGAACCCAAGGTGCTGCTCTTCCTCTTTCTGGACATCAAAGTTTTAGCTCCCAATACTTCTTTTGCTATGTATCCTGACTTGTCAACTTTAGACCAAGAACTAGGATCTGCCAGTTCAGCCTGGTCGATTGATGAAAAGCAATACAATGTGATTCTGAGCTATCAATTAAATGAAGAATAGAAATAATAACTTCATCAGATTTAGTTTTTGCAATACTAACATCTCCATGCACAGAAACTCCATTGCCATTCCTATATGTTTCATTTTCCTGTTGATGAGAAATAGAAAATTAAGAAAATTAATTGCACACAGAAGCTGTAGATTTTACTGCATATGAAGATAAAAATTGCTGAATCTCTATACTTTAATACGAAAGACAACTATCCAGCTAAATTTCAGATCCATGACAAAAAAATACTCATCAGCCAGCAAAAAGTAATCTCGAGTATAAAGCAGTTCCTTGTAAATCTAAGTAAAGTGAAGAATGAAGTTAGCACTACAACAAATTTCTGCTAATTGTAAAGATGATAATCCTACAACCCTGAAATTCTAGTTCATCTGTCCTAGCATCACACCAAATTTGTCGCTTCTCATCCTAACTATAATGGGTAGCACACGCTTCATTTATTTTATTATTTAAGAAGCCAAATACCATCCATAGTACAGGAAAAATTATTGCACATGCATAATCTGTCCTAGCATCACACCAAATTTGTTGCTTCTCATCCTAACTATAATGGGTTGCACACGCTTCATTTATTTTATTATTTAAGAAGCCAAATACCATCCATAGTACAAGAAAAATCATAGCAAATGCATAATCTTCCAACTATATGGAGACACGGTAAGTAATATTTTAAGCATCTCACAATGCATTCAGCAAAAGAAAAGATTCAAGGAGTGACTAATTTATTTTTTAAAAAACAAACAAGAAAACAAAGTGGTAGAACACTAGCTAAGGTTTTGACGAACTTAAAGAAGAAACTTAACAGATTCAAAAGCCAACAATAAGTAAAGAAAAAGCAACTATACAGCATGCCCAGAAAGAAAAAATAAATAAATAAATAAGAAGTTTCAATGCAACCAAAGATAATTAGAAGGCTTAAAAAAATTAGAATGCAAAATTCTTTTGCATTTCCTAAAATAAATAAGACCAAAAAGAAAGAAATTTTTAATGACCACTTAAACCAACATTTCTTTTACCATTCATTAGATCCATATACAGTGAGGATGAAGGTAAATGAAAATTGAACAAGGCCTAACCTGATCTGATGGCGGAGCTGCTGAGGCCTTTCTGAACCCCATGACCAATTTCCCTTCTGGCTCTAAACGACTAAATGTCACTGAGGAAAAGAATTAAGTCTTCAGATCCAAAGTGAAAGTAACTTTAGACCCTATTATCATAGTAAGCCAGCAAAATATCCACCAGGGATATGAGATAAATATAGATAGGCATAATTACAAAAAAAAGAAACAACAACAAAAACAATAAACAGCATTTAACACAGATGTTTGACCAGATTTCTACACCACAACACCCATTAAAATCAATAATAAAGAAACAAATCCCAAGAAAGCTCTTCAGAAGAAAAATGGCAAGGATTAACAAGCTAAAAGTATGACCAAGAAGCATTGGACCCCAACCACAGGAACAATCAAAGCTTTAGATATTAGACATTGTCGGTGATAGTGGATGCTTACCTATGTCACCAGCTTGTAATTGCATGGACTGTATGCAAGGAGTAACCCCTTCTAGAACATACATTCTGCTATTATTATTGGGCCAGAAACGGAACTGAAATATCCATTCCTTGCCTTTTGCATCCTGGACTTTGAGAGGTAATCCTTCAGGCTGAGAAATTGGAGGAAAGTAGGCCTGTCTCATAAAAAATAAAAATAAAAATAAAAAGTGTTCACTATGTTATGATTATAAAGAAAAATTAGATAAGACTATAAGATTTTTGCCAAATTCGGAGATGATTTTATGTAATATGACAGCAAGCATTCCCCAAGTCACACATAGTGGCATACATTCCATGAAAGTATGCTGCTTCATGAGTCAAATTTGGGTGGTAAATTATATTTTGTTTCTAATGCAAGCTACACTTACAGGCATTCCTTAATATTGATAATGGGGTCAGATACAGCATTAACAAGACATGATGCTCACATATAGAGAATACAAGTAACAGCAAAAAATAGTTAGACATGCAAATGAAAATTACTCTACATTTTTGCTACATTATTTGTTTTTAGTTCTAATACTATCATGTTCGATAGATTAAAGCATGACGTTTGTTTTCCTTTCACAAGCTACAGACAAACACACATATATATTAAGAATTTTCCTGTGGGGATCCCTAGTTTAAGCCAAATAAGGAATATAACAACCGACAAGGCAACTGACAGGATTGCCACTTCACACTATGGGTTTTTAATTTTTAAACCCATCTCATGCATCTAGACAATCTAAAAAGCTGAAATTATAATCCGTGGTTTAAGTTACACGACAGATCCCTTTAACTAGAATCCCTATATAAAGATATTCTTAAAAAGGGGGGTAGAGAGAGAGAGCTGCTATGTAATTTCATATGCTCTCGTTATGTATATTCATGGTGTAAGCACAGAGAATAAAATGGCACATTCACTAAAATGATACTAACTTTAAAAACAACAATACTAAAGCAAACCAGCATATTGGGATAAAAGCTTATAATTACACGCAATATTACACAACAAGATTAACAAAACAAAAGGAATACACCTCTAACTATTAGCAGCTTAATAATACATTTGGACATTCACATGTCAAATGGTGCATCAAAATACACCCCGTCACAGTCAACAACCCCGTACACCTGCTATAACAAACTACATATAATTGAGTTTCCAAATGCACAATAAAAAAAAAAGGTCCAGAAAATCGTTTGCCTAACATACATAATTGGGCATAAATCCTAACAATTTCAGCTTTTGGAATTGATGGTTGCTTAATAAAGTATCAGAGCTTAATTATCTCAATAGTCTCGTATTCAAATCTTACTAATATTGGCTTCTATTAATTCATTGTGATGCACGTGTAAGACCCAGTTTCTTGCATGTATCTACATGTGAAGGGGTTGTTAACTGTTTGTTATGATAGTTTGATAAACATAGCTGGGCTTATTTCCTAACCATTTTAACTTTTGGGATTAATGGTAATTACCCAACAAAAGAAAGTAGAAGAAGAAAGCAGCAGTTCACTTGAATGATTTTTTCTTTTGACTCCAAAACCCAATATTCCAGTTCAGGCTAGAAAAAATGAGGACTCACCTCCGCACATTTTTTTGGCAGCACAAGACGCCCAATCCGCCCAGCATCACTTGCACTTAACATTTTCTCAAATAATGGAGTAATTACAGAATTCGAACTTAAATATGGTTAAGGCTTACGGAATACTGAACAGCAAACAGAATGAACATGTCTTGCATGCATCAAAAAGAATATAAAGGAAAGTCTCAGGTGTCAAAATAAATTAAATTCAACACAAATATATAAATCAATAGTAATAACCGTAAATTCCAGAAGCAAACATATAATACTGCATTTATAATTGAAATCTGACTTTAAAATATGATAATTATAATTATTCATAAGTTAAAGGATACTCTCCAGATATTTGTTGCAGCTCTTGATCAGTAAATCTAGGCCAATACCGTGGAAGTAACTGATTTCTTCCTCTGGCATCTGCTCGAGGCCTTGCATTGCGAATTTGAGTTTCACCAGGTGAGTCAACTCCACTAGTTAGGTTACCAATATATTGTTTAGGCATAGGTGGAGGGGTTGGCCGCAAATTAGATCCAGCAACCCCAACTTGACCATTTGTTTCATTTGCAGATGCATAAGGTACAGTCAAACCAAACTGGGGAGTAGATGGATCTTCCTTTAAAGAGGAAGGCTGTTGCCCTATACTTAAACATGAATTAATTTGGTCCTCACCGTTTCTTCCTGCAAAGATATGTTGAAAATCAAGTTTACTAAACCTCTTATTTATAGCTAAATATGAACTGATTTAATTGTCAGTTTTTCCTCAATTTATATATTTAAATTTAGTGGCTAGCCAACCTGCTGTTTAATTAAAATACAGAACTCATTAGCATACCCTCTTTTCCTTCTGCCTCACTTTAATTTTCTTTTTATTTTTATTTTTGTGCAATTCAATTTATGCCAATGGAAAGAATAGCTACCTGCAGTCCCATTTTCAAGTACATCCCGTGCACCAAGCTTGAGGCTTCCATTTTGTAATCTTTCAGAAAAATCCTCAACTTTCCTTTTTTCCAAGGAAGAGACACCTATCCTTTCACCAGCATTGTGTTTGTTAATTGCAGTTGAAATGTCATTATATGACACCCCTGAATGCATTTCAGATGGAGGAATAGAACCAAATAAGCTGGGTGCTTGCCGCCACGGTACAGGACCTGATCCGGCCAACTGACTCCAGTTTTTTACAGACAAATCCTTTAGTCTTTCAGGTAAAGGTGAATGAAAAAACAAAGATGGTGGCCAAGCTGGGTTTGATGTCTGCATTACAAGCATAGAATTTTGAGTTGCAATACAATGTTTTCTACATACAAAGAAATTCAAAACTAATTATCACTTATCAGATATCGGCTCAAGTAACACAGTTAACCATAACTCTGGAATTCATTAGTTTCCATTAAACAGATTAATTCCAAGAAAATTCAAATTGCCCAGTATAAAAATTGCAAGACATCTTCTGTATCCTGTTCAAGCTTTTAACTGTTGATGACAGCCCCTCCAACCACAACCAGCAGCCAACTAAGGTCAAAGTTTCAGAAGCCACTGGAATAGAAATGCAGAAAGTTCAGCATTATAGCTGAATTCAAAATTGGAAAATCGTAGAATTAGGATAAGCCCACCCTGCTGCCCCAAAATATATTTATTAAGATATCCTCCATGAGATTCAGATCTCACTATTTCCTTCTTTGAGAGTTTATATTTCAGATATCCATAGCTGCTGCTAACTACAACTTCAATAAATATATTTCTTCCAAAACAAAGTGAGTCCAAAAAGCTTTAGTGCATCTTGGTCACATACATGCATTGCATGCAATTTTTTTTCTTTGACTTTGTTCAGATCATGGGAACTTGGAATTTTGAGTGCTCAAAGTCAAGTCTGGGTGCTCAAAGTCAAGTCTGGGGGTTTGTGTTGAATTTAATCAGTTGCAATTTTGCCTTTAAGTTGATCAATCAAAACTTTTTAGATTTTTAAATTGAAATATTTATCCGAGACTTCATACAACCTTTTATCTTTGGCTAATCAAACTATACGAACTTAGTTGTTCTATAAGATAACGCACAAAAGTTTTAGACACTACCTAATGAAAAAATTTATCTCTGAAGAGAAGAAAAATTATCAGTCTTTTGGTCATCAATAAAATAATAAGCACTTCTCTCTATCTCTTTTTACAATTGAAGTTTAGAAAATATTTTAGGCTAACAGTTTAGAACAAAAAATTCCAAGAGAACCCATTGCTACATCTACCAGCCATCACCAATTGGCCAGTGATCCTTAGCCCTGATAATCAAATATCAGACCAATCACTGCCACTACAAAAACACAATCTGCACTTGATGATGTTTTCCAAAAAAATCAATTTGCCAAAAAAGACTGTTATTATTGCAAAACGTTAACAAGTTTCACCATTTTTTAACAGGGAATCCAATTACTACAGAACAAATAAAGCCTCGCTCCAAAATTACATACTAATGAAAAAATTTAGACTGTTCACAACACAATAATTTGCCACAAAAAAGAAAAAAAAAAAAAAATATATATATATATATATATATATAAATGATATTAAACCTACCAAAATGACATTCTTCCTTGCACAAGCAATGCATTCAATTCCTCCAGGATCCAGAAGTGTAAATGCATTACATGAAACGATACACCCACAATGAACACTCTACAAAGGAAACATAACCATTATAAGAAGTCAGAAAATCCAAATTGAAGTACCTATGTTTTGTTAGCAACCTAATCAGTCAGAAGAGTTTTACACTAACCTTCCCACAAGACTCACAACACCTCCAGCCGGAAGCATTCACATGAAATGACTCGCAGAATCTTCCTTCCTCATAAGCAGAACTTTAGTCGCATCATATAGTCAAAATTAGAATAAATCATAAGAATCTAAACCCATATTTCAGGGAGAGGGAGGGAAACAAAAAAGAGGCCATGTATACCATGCACCAGAAAGATTTTTTTGCGAAAACGTAGACTACAAGAATGTTTCAGACTGCAATCAGTTCAATTTTTTATTAGAAACACCAAAATTAAAAGTCGGCAGTAAACAGTAATACATATACAAACTAACAAGCTAATGGGAAAGTGCTCAATTACCATAAACTATGGTCTAAAGATCACCCTATATTCTATCTCATAGACTAGGTGGTTCAGTGGATCACAAGACAAACTTAATTGGTCAAATCCAGACTGCAAAAAACGATTCTGCAGTCAGTGCTTCTCAATCAAGTCAATTTCAGATGTTTATCGCTTGAAATGACACAATGAGAAATGGAATTCCTGTGAAACTTTTTAAATGCTGTTCAGTTTTGGCTATGCTAGTTGGCAGCTTAACATATTCAGGTTTAGAGCCCTTGACCATCTTGAGCACTTTGAATCATGCTTATTTGGAACTGCAAAATGATAACTTGCCTATTCCCTATTCAATAAAAAAACTATGTCCTGATTCAAAAGAAATTATTTAATTCAACAATCACTTTCAGACTCTTAAAAGAGCTTCCCCAAACCACCAAAATATCTTAAAATACACTAAACAGGAAAAACTAATCAGGAAAAAATAATAATAATAATAATAGAAATAGACAAAGCCCTCTCCCCTCCCCAAAAGAAAAAGAATATTAAGGATAAAAATTGAAGCCTAATTTTCAATAATGCTTAAAACTCAGAAGATTTCTAAAGCATAAATTAACAGTGTGGCACATCAAAGATGAAGAGCTGAATAGAAAGAAGAGAGAACAACAGGCAAATTACCCTATAGCTGCATTTATCCACTGCTCACCTCAATTTGCCAACACTCCACCTCTCTTTTTCTAAAGTATTGGCCTTTCTCTAAATTATATTGGCTCCATTAAGCCCCTTTCTCCATTTCTAAAACTTTATGTGGAAACCTTAATCATCCATGGTCTTTTGGCCAAGACTAATAAATAAGTGGCACACAACCAAAATTTTGTAAGACAAAATACTTCAGTCAAAACCTTAAAGTTTCAGTCTTTTTTATGTTTTCCATGTTCTTATTGTGCCAAACACATACTTAGCTCATTACCTGCATATTAAATTAATGGAAATACAGAAAACTATTTATGATTTTTTTTTTTTTTTTTGGAAACAATTTCTGAATATTGAACTTAACCCCTTAAAACAAATAAGGTTGACTTCTGCTTCGCTACCAACTATAGTCTAAAGCCTGCCGACCTTGAAAATTTGGCACTTATGAGAAAGAAAATATATATAATGTGGCTTAGCATGTCAATCCCTCTTTCCCGGCTCCAAAGATTTCTAAGGTGGACAAAGTTTGAGAATAATATGCTGAAAGGCCTTAACTTTCCTTTACCTATACAAAAGAATAGACCGAAAGGGGAATGATGACTCCCTCTCCCTGTAATCATAAGTTAAAACTATGGATTGGCTCAAAGGACCTCTTGGTTACAATAGTTTGGGATCCTTGAATTACAATTGAATCAATAGAGACAAATACTCTCTAAAGAATATATTTGATTCTTCCAATTAGTGGAGAACAGTGCACCTTAAATAATGATCAAACTCAATGACGAGCATTTTCAAAGAAAATTGAGTAGGCTCCCATGCAATTTCGCCAGATTTTTTCCAGAATTTATATGTATTTAGATCTATGTTCAGTTTTCTTTTTTAGAGCTTGCACAAATAGAGTCCAAGTCAAGTCAAGTTTTAAGCCTATAGATGATGCGGTTTAAGCAACAATCTAGGTAGACACCATCATTTCCCTGCCATCCCTCTCCTTCAAGAATAGAGATCCCCCCATCGCAAAAACAAAAAAGGAAGAGAGAGATAAGAAGAAGGCATTAGCAAATCTGGTACTGGAATTGACAAAAAATAATTAAAAGTCATATACTGAAAAGTAAATAAACATTATGATATTCCTAGTTTTACTATGGTTTTTCCCACTTTAGTGTACTTCAGGCAACCTTTTTACCCTTACCTTGCTTCCTACTAACCCAACAGACTCTCAAAATTGCAAAAGGATCTACAATTGGACTAGCATTAATTAATATACAAGATACCCATTTAAAAGTAGATAGAGAACAAGCAAAGCTAATAACCCACTGCTGCAATGTTACCCAAAATGGTTTTATGACAATTGTTTCGAAGGAAAATATTGTAAATAAAATTTCTGTGAATGCAAAAACAAGCATATAAACGAAAGGAATAAATTACTTCCCGAAATTAAGTCAAAGGCATAATAGTTACATTCGAGAATATCATATCTGTTCATCCCCAAAATTAAAGGACGTACTAAAATATACAAATATATTTTTCTAGCTCATCTTTCAATCCAATTATTTAGCTCCTCCCTCACTTAATGAAACTTCAGACCCCAAAAAGAAATTTAAATAAATAAATAAACTAAACCAAACAAAAAATAGAAAAACACATAACAAGAGCCAATTTTCCAAGATTAACCTTTAAAACAACTCAAATTTCCATCTCGAACTAGTGCATAAATCCGTAACTTCCTCCAAATTTAGCAAACACCCACGAAAGCACACTACTAAAACCCTAACAAGGCGCCCCAAACTACAACTCAAACTGATCAATCAAAGTCAAATTTAATTCTAATCCAACCACAACTTCAAGCAGAACCAAAAGGAAAAAGAAGAAACCAAATTAACGATTCAACAAAGCCAGCAAAACATAAATATAAAACAAAAACAGAATAACCGGTTGGCTTACGCGCATCGATCACAGAGCTCCGCTAACTCTCCGGTGCGGAGGCGCCAGCCCTTTCTTGGCCGCTCCGGTTTCAATTCCTTACACTCGGAATTATAGCAGACCATGGAAGAGGAAGAGGAGGAAGGAGCTGACGACATCGAAGCTCTGACAGTCACAGAACTCAGAGAGCAACGGCTATAAAAAAACCCTAGAAATCCAGCAATGGAATGGCTGCAGAGAGAGAAACTGGAGGTAAAAAGTTGAAAAGAAACCGAAATATGATAGCTGCGGCTTGATCTGTAATCATGGAGAGAGAGAGAAAGGGGGGGTTTTAGAGAGAGAGAAATGGTACTGCTGAAGTGAGAGAAAGTAAAAATGTACTTATATATAAAAATATAATATATTTTTATTTTTATAAATATAAGAGGCTTAAAAAACACGTCCAGTCGTGGCCTTATTTTTGGCGTCGTCTTCAAACTTTCTTGGTTTGTTTCCTTTTAAAATCCCCTCTTTTTCTTTCTCTTTTTTATAAAATTTTCTTTTTCTCCTTCAATTTTATTCTCTCTCTCTCTCTCTCTCTCTCTCTCTCAGGTTCAGGTATCGTCGTTGTCCTCTTTGGCTAATAACATCAAAATTCCATTTTATCCGAAAAGTCCAAAACATGCGCTTCCCATGTGAGGGCAAAACAATGCAGGGTATTTTGGTAAACTCAGGAGGCATTTGACTCATGTTTGCCCACGTAGGTAGTTTTACTGAAATGCCCCACGTGGGTTTAGGTAGACGGAGATAGCGAGTAGGTGAATTTACATAGTCGGCGAGAGTGGGAGAGTTTTGGCGCCGTGCGAGGTGTGAGAATAATCCATGCATGGCCCGCCATGGGTATTTCTGACTCATGCACTCACGTAACGCCTACTTCTTAAATTCTTACAACGCACGCGCTTTATTTATTTCACGCATCCCTTTCGGACTGCATCGACTCTTTTATATATTTATTTTTTTCTTTCTTTATTTATTTTTTAAAATATAAAAATATACAAGCTAGGTCTATGGTAAAATA
>QANX01002771.1:12879-27485 GCA_003254975.1 Ochetophila trinervis | reverse complement strand
TAAAACCATAAAAAAAAAACATATTCAAATAATCCTTATCCTATTATATACTCCATGGATTAACTTGATCATGAACTTCAAAAGTTTATTACCAAAAAAAAAGAAAAAAAGAAAAAGATGAACTTCAGAAGTCATCTAAAGATTTCTCTCATTGGCGGAATATATCAAACACTTCGATGAAATAGCCTATAGTGAATCACAAAAAAAAAAGTATCTATTAAAAGGTATTTATTCATGATACATAATTCTGTTATTAATTAGTTGTGAACTTGTGATGTTGAATCAACAGAGCAAAACTACCATATAAAATAATTTATTTATAGCTATTCATTTACCACTCCACTCCAATCATAATTTTTAAAACAAAAAGGGAAAAATATAAGAAAATCATTGCCAATATAACATTTTTTTTTTGTTGCTAAAATTTGCCAATATAACCTTGGAAACTATGAGAGAACTCTAGGTAGAATGGTTTTCTTACCACAACCTGTGTAATTCTCCCTTAATAATTCATTAATTAGAAATGTTTTATATGCTTGTTTCATTTAATATGATAAAACATAAAAATTCTTGTTGGTCCACCATGAGTTTAATTTTTTTTTTTTTAAATACATTAGTTCAATCACTATGCTTTGCGCATAAATGACTCTCCAATTATATATGGGTTAAATATTTTTTGGTACCTATAGATTCTAATTTTTTTTATTTTTTTAAATATGAGAGCATTACAATTAATTTTGACACTTATGACTCTTTATTTTTTCAAAAATTGCAATTCAGTTTAATTATGGTTAATTTTAACAGATTTCGTTAAATGAATTTTAGTACCATCTAATTTTTTTTACTCATTTTCTGAAATATAAAAAAATTCATTTAATTTATTTTCTTCCAAAAATTTTTATTTCATCCTAAATTACTATATAGTTTTTTTTTTTATCAAGAAAACATTTTTCACCCTAACATATTTGTTTTTCTATTTTTTCTCATCTGAAAATGTTTGTCATACTAAATTGCTCACAAAAAACTTCTCATCAAAATTTGTTTCATTCTATATATCTTTTCATCATAAAATTTTATAAATCCTCAAATATTTTTCTTCTAATTTTTTTAATTTAAATTCTTTTTATCCTAAATTGCTAAACTTTTCTTTTATGATGAAAATTTATTTCACTCTATATATTTTTTCATAATGAAATTTTTGGCCCATCTTATATAATTTTTCACCAAGAAACATTTCTAATCCTAAAATATATTTTCTTCTATTTTTTTCATCTAATTTTTTTTTCCATTCTAAATTTCTAAACAAAGTTTTATCGAAATTCTTTTTCATCCTATAATATTTTTTATAAGAAATTTTCTTTTATCCTATAAAATTTAGATGAAAAATATATACATAAATTTTCTTGAAAATATAAAATGAAAAATAAAATTAGATGACTTTTTTTATATTTAGGAAAGTTGATAAAATAGAGTATTAAGTTGCATTTAGCGAAATCTATTAAAATTAACATAATTAGACTGAGTTATAAATTTTTGAAAAATAAAAAATATTAAGTGTCAAAATTAACTGTATCTTCAAAAATATTGAATTATAAAAGAATATTTAAGTGCATTTAACCCATTTTATATTTATTTTTAATTCCTTCTTTTTTTTTTCTTTTTTGTCTAATGATGATTTGAAGTTCTATATAGACTATCGGGGAAGAATCTTATAATTTTTAATTTGTCGGTCCACTTTCGAATAATTAGATTTATTTTTTCTAATATATATATATATATATATGTTAAGCTCAATTCCGTCCCTTTTGTTAAAATATTTGAAATTGAAAAGAAAACAAGTTACTACATTGGTTCAACATTATTATTACTATTTTGTATATTGAAATAAGAAAATTCATATTCCAATATTTACCAGATTAGAGAAAGTATCTCATATAACAGGTATATGGTCTTGACATGTAATCTATTTAATATTGAAAACATATATGGGAAAGTGAATCTGTCACACATGCTAATAACTTTTTTGATTACAAATTAGAGGAGGGGATTTTGTAGCCAGGAAATTTTGAACATCTAACCTAGACGTATATTTTTAATAGTTTTATCACTGGATCAAATTTAATTTTAAACATCTAACCTAAAAGTATATTTTTAATAGTTTTATCACTAGGTCATATTTACTAAGACACACATGCTAATAATTAAATGAAAGACTGACACCATATGACAGTGAGCCCGGTATATATTACATATTATATATAAAATAATAATAATTTTGTAAAATGTTAACTTTTGATGCCAAAGCAGCAAGTCCAGCGCTTAGGCTCGGGCCAAGTAGAGCTTAGGCTGTGCAACTTTAGTCCAAGGCATCAGACATAGCGCCTGAGCGCCCAATCTCAGAGCCTAGGCGCTATAGCGAACTCAATCATCGTTTTGGATATTTTTTTAAAGGTCTTTTTACCACTTTTGATAGGATTATAAATAGGTAATGATAGAGTTTTAAAAGGGGGGATACAACAGCCCCAAAAAGGGAAAAGAATAGGAGACGTAAAGGCTTGGAAAAGGATTTTAGGCTTCAATCCTAGTTTTCTTCTTCATCTCTTATATTTTTCTTTACTTTTAATAATTAGATTTATTGTTAAGATTTTTATGTTCTTTTATATGAACTAAATTTGTAATTCTTAGGGTTTTGATGTAGCTAAATTTGAAGTGTTAAATTATTTATGAATTAATTGATGTATTTTCTTCCTAATTAAGCATTTTTTACTATTCTTCTTGCCTCTAATTAACTGGCCATTAATGAGTTAATTTGTTAATCATAAAGAAACCGAAAGGAGAATTATGTGTTGATTTCTTTGTATTGGATGCCATGAGTTTTATGCGAAGCTTCTTTTAATTTTACATACCTTGTGTAGTTGTTTATGGACCATTGAGATTAATGAGTCTTGAAGAGTTTTCATTCTTTTAGAGAAATCTAGGGAATTAACTTCTAAAGATATTTTTGTTATCCTTTGGTAGAGATTAGCAAATAGTTCAGCATTTTCAATTAGGAGAATTTTGCTATATTAAATTTTTTGACAATTCAATACAAAAAAATTAGGTAAATTCAAACATTCTAGGATTCTTTATTATTGATTTGACTTCTATTTTATAAAATTTCTGCTTTTAATTAGTTTGTTTTATTGTTTTCTATTACAAATTTTAATACCAAATTCGAATATTCAAATAAAATTGAGTTAGCCTAACTGCAATAATTGATGATCAATAATCTCTTGGTACAACGATATGTTGTTTTCACTATATTACTTGTTTACGATAACGTGTACTTGCATTACTTAATTTTCACAATAATGACCAAATGAGGTAAGGATCCCAGATGGCCTGGTCAAGGCTAAGACCCTGAGCTGTGCGGTCAGCGCTGGGACTATCGACTGCTCGAACAAACTGAGATCTTAGACAGCCAGGAAAGCTAGGATTCAAATTTGCCCAAATAGGGTTAGAACTTTAGACTATCCAAATGAGATCAAGTCTTAGGACTGTCCGGATGAGACCGAAATTCTGGACTACTCGAATAAAGTCAATAACAGTTTAAATTATTTAGAAAAAATAGTTTAAGTTTTTTGATAAATATACTTTACTAATGTTATAAATTTCAACTTCAAACTTATAATTTGTAACCATGAAAATAGATGCAAGCATACATTTATGCTTCAAAATCCAAAAGCTTAACGTAATTATTTATAAAAATAAAAATAAAAAATCTTTAAGCTTAAATGTCATCTTAAGAGTAAATGACAAGGTTCAAGAGTTTTTTTTTTTTAATAACAACCGCTTTTCTTTTTATAGATCAATGTTTTAAGGAACTCTTTTTGGACTTTTTTCCCTAGCTCGTTTGTAATATTGGTATTCATGTATGTACAAATTCCAGCAAGGATAGATACTACAATTAATTAAAGAAGAACAAATTATAAGCAGTGATTTGATGTAAATTTAAAAAATCTCAGGGAAGATATGATTCTGAAAAATGGAAATTCAGAATGAGAAATCCAACTAAATCCAACTATAAGATATGATTCTCAAAGAATTATTATATGATTTCCGGTGATAGATTAATATTCGTAATAATTAATTCCGTGTGGTTTAATTTAATCATTGAAGTCAAAATTGTCATATTTTTCTTCTTTTTAATTTCCTGGCTGCGTTCAAAGCTTTATTGAAATTGTCCATCCATAATTAATTTTATTTATTTATTTATCGAAGCTTGGAAGGCTGAGTCAGGTACCACTCACACATAATTAATTTTATTTATTTATTTATAGTTGATATTTGGAATTACTAACTAAACCATTAAAAGAACAAACAAATGCAAATACAAACACAACCCATCACCCGTTTTAGTTTGGCAGTTCTTTAATTAGAGAGGATTTCGTTACAGATTTTCTAAAAGGGTTAATCTCATTGACCTCCTCTAAGGTTTGCTCTAAATACATAAAGCCATCATCACTTTTAAAATTAGCTTCTCTCAATTTTTCTTCATCTGTTAGTTTAAAAGGTGTGGAAGGGTAAAAATGATTTTATACATTTTATTATTAGTTTATTATTAAAAAAAAAAAAAAGGATTCTCGATATAGATGTTATATGGGATGTGCCGTGTTGGCACGATTCGACCTGTGAACTTTTCAAGCACTGCTATTATATGTTTTATATTTAGTATGATACAATTTGTGTCGTATTATATTCATACGTGCTCCATTATAATGTATGGTTCTTATGCCATATGTACTGCTGGATCCATTTTACACCTATAATTCTCAAAGGATGCGCAAGGCTTTTGAGTGTAGCTTTCAGCTTCAATTTTTGGATAGATTTTCCATAGAACGCTCCTTTCAAATTTAGGTAGATCCTATACGATAGGTTCCATATATGCAGTGTCTTCTACATTCATCTCACTAAAGCATTTTTCTATTTTTCCATTTCCATTCCACTTGAATTTCCACACACAGAAAACAATATCTTTTCTTGGAGAAAATAAATCTTATTTTTCCTTTCATTCCTTGAACCAAATGCTCCATTTTTTTGTTGGGATTAAATATATTTTAATACTTTTTAAAATTTAAGTTATTCATATAAAGATCACTATGATTAATTTGAACACTAATACCTTCATGTTTACCATATATTGCACTTTAGTCCAATTGATGTTAAATTTAACAAATTTTGTTAGTTATATCCTTTATTTTTTTCCTAAAATATTAAAAAAAATTATTTAATTTTTTTCCGTCTAAAAGTTTTTATTCTATTTTAAATTGCTAAAATTTATTTTTATCATGAAATTTTTTTACCCAATATACTTTTTAATTCTAAAAAAACTTTTGTATCCTAAAATTTGTTTTACAAAAATTTTTTTCCTTTAATTTTTTTAGATATTAAATTGGTAAAAAATTTATTTACCATCAAAATTTGTTTAGTATATATTATTTACTCATGAATTTTTTATCCATCTTATATATTTTTACATCATTAAATTTTTTTTTAATTCTAAAATATTTTTTTCATCTAATTTTTTTTTTATAAAAAAATTTCATAATGAAAAAATATATAGGAAAAAATAAATTTGTATAATAAATATAACTTTTTAACAATTTTAGGATGAAAAAAAATTAGATGATAAGAAAAAAAGAAGAAAATTTTATTTAGGATAAAACAAATTTTCATAATGAAAAAGCATGTAAGGTAAAAAAGTTTCATGATAAATAATAATTGTTTTAAATTTTAAGTTATAAAAAAGTTTTTACATGAAAATAACTAAGTGAAATTTATTTTAATATTTTAAATGATAGGTAAAGAAAATTTTATAGAATGTATTAATGTGGAGTAATTAACGAAAATAAATTTTTTAACTCAATTGGTCTAAAATACAATTTTTTATAAAATGTGAGAGTATTAGTATTGCTTAAATAAATTATAAATAATGACTCATATGAATAAATTAAATTTTAAAAGATATTAAAATACATTTAATTTTTTATTTCTTTTTCCATAAACTTTATTCTCAAATCTAAACGGAACACACAGACATAAGGCGCTCAGGGATAGTTGTTAAGCTACCATTTTCATAGAAAATTTAAGATTTTTATTAATTTTTCTCTGAAGCTATTTTTTCATATAATTTTTTTAATTAATCTTTCAATAATTTATGATGTGGAACCCCTGGATGCAGTAATTCATGAGTTAGTTCCTGTTCAAAATTGTTCTTTTTTCTTTTTCTTTTTTTAATTTCTTTTTATCCTGTAGAAAAGGGATAAGGTTTTTAAAGTTAATTGCTAATTGTGTATATATATAAGGTTCTTCAAGCAAATTAAAGCATGTGGTTTATCATATTTGTCAACTTATTGAACGATTTTTTTTTTCATGCTCTTTTACTCGATCAAAATCAGGAATTAATGGTTGACAAATGACTGTTAAATTTTGTTGGACGAAGATTGACAAGAGAATAGAGTTGGGGAAAAAAAGGGGGAAACAGTCCTGTGCTCTTTATTCTTTTCTATTTTTATTGGGTAAAGTTTAATATTTAATTTTGAGAAATTATATAAGAAAAATATGGGTTTCTTATATAAATCTAAAAAGAATCTCCAAATGATTTTATATAACGCCTTTTTTTTTTTTTTGAAATCTGATTCCACATACAGAATAATTTAATTGGCTGTTTAATATTTTAGAAGAAAAAAATAAAAATGTTCTAAAAGTATATCTAATAAATGATGTAAATTGTTGTATCTGTGTCATAAAAATTGAATCGTTTAAATTTAAATAGCATAATTATATTGTAAAAAGTTACCTATAATTCAATAATTAAAGAACATTTCAACTAGATTGGCACATTTTGACACCAAAACACTACAAAATAATAAATATATTAAGAATAAGAAGATCGTACATAAGGAAATCAATAAGGGCCAAAACCCTAGCATAAAATAAAAATAAAAATAAAAACTACCTTCCCAGAGGAAAAATCCCTCTGGAAAAAATCTCACCCAGAAAAAAAAAAAAAAGTATATCACGTTAACTTTAACAATCAATTAACAACAATGGTATCGTTAAACAAAAATTATTCTCCAATAGTATTGTATTGTAGAAATAGACTTTTATGACTATTAATGACAATTAATTAATTACATATTCTATTAATTTTTTTTTTTCCTTTTAGAAATTATTAACTTCTTAACAAAAGTTTAGATTTCATAAAAAATAAAGAATGTTTAACAGAACGTCAAGAGTAGACACTTATCTTGATAATGTTTTGGTCACATTAACTTGACATTTATTCTAGACATTATCATTGGATATCATTTAAAAAAAAAAAAACTATCTACGTTGCTTATGTATCATGTCTACTTATACAATTTCAATCTCTATTGGAGATGCTCTAAGCATAGAATTAATAAATTAATAATTGTAATTGATTTAAAATTGGAAATTGAGAAATAATAGGTTGATAACATGTAAGGGTAAGAATGGTATTTTACAAGTCATACTGGTCAAAAGGTTAACATTTTTTTTTGGGTAATCCACGATTGCTATTAAAAACACCTTACAAGGAGGAGATTACACTGAAGAAACATAGTCTGTCATTTCTTTAACAAGAATGGTATTCAAATCTTCAGGAAAGCGAGCTAAGTTATAGAAATTAAAAACGAAAGAGTAGTTAAAGGATAATGACTTCTTAGCAAAAGCATCAACCAATAAGTTAGCTGATATAGGATTCCAGTTCAGCTTCCAAATGCGTCCTTCAAACAAAAGCCGAATGTTAGCAATGCTTAAGCTTGAGTTCCAGCCAAACAAGCGTCTACTTGAAAGAAATTTTTTAACCAATAACAGAGCATCAAAAAAGAAACAATCTTTCTACCAGGCTTTGATATTTACATAAGAGTTTTCCCATCAAATCGAGGATGCATTTCCTCAAGATCTTCGAAACAACTTTATACACAAGCTTATAGGTTTGAAGTGATTGAAGTTGCTTGGCTACTTTGTCTATGGTATCAAAACCAAAAAAGTGCAGTTCATTCCATGAGGCATTGTTTTTAGCCTAAAACATTCTTGCACAAAACATATCACCTTAGCACTCACAGTCCTTTAATAGCTATGATAAAAGATGCCTTGAAAGCCATTTAGTCTAGAGCTTTTCAAATGGACGAAGTTTGCTTATACATGCTTGTATTTCTTCTGCTGAAGGAATTCTGATCAATTCGGCATTCTTGTTGGCTGTTATGACTTAGTCCCCTAAGTTTTCAAGCTCATTTGAGAGGCTTGGATAACTAGATTAATATAACTCATTTAAATTATCCACAAAATATTCATTAATTTCGTTCTTTTCAAGTATCCAAAATTGGTCCTTTTTAATCCCAAGGATTTGATTCCTCTTTCTTCTCATTGTCAAACTCATATGAAAGACCTTCGAGTTTTTGTCTTCATCCTTTAACTAGAAGTCCTAAGACTTTTGTCTAAGAATAGATTCTTGTCTAGACTATATATGTTTGGAGTTCTTCCTGAATAATGCATATCTGAGCCTTCTCCCCATTAATATTTAGTTGCAATGTCCCAAACTCCTTCTCTAAAAGCTTAATCCTAGTGTGAGCATAGCCGAAGTGATCTTTGTTCCAAGTCATAAATGCCTTAGAAGTTTTGAACAAACTTCTCCGTAATTGATGACTTTCTATACCATCTTTCCAGTTCTCCTCCCAGGCTTTCTCAACAACTCTAACACTCAAGAGGGCCAAGGCCCATGCCTCTAAGAAGTGAAAAGGCATTTTAGTAGTTTGTTCCTTCCTTTCAAAGCACAACAAAATCCTGCAATGTTCACATTGTTCAAAATGCGAGTGTTTAGTTGATGACTTTGGTTAAAGAAGCATCCAACTATGGTTAGTGAATCAAAACTAACCCCTTCTGGCCATTATCCTAGATAAAACAACCTTATAACTATCACAGGTCCACTCCATCAATTTCTTATAAGAAAGCCTTCAAGAATAGCCGTTTTCTCCAAACATCCATTCCTTAATGTTTTTCTGAGCCATCCACAACTTCATTAAGATCACCTATAAAAGGCCAAGGGTTGACAAGATCCGTGATTCTCCTATCAAGCCTTTCCCAAAAACTCCTATTCTCTTCTAAATATGGCGTGCCATAGTAGGCCACCAGATTCCGATTAGTATCCACATACTCACTTTTCACCATATAATGTATAATACAATTTGAATTCCACATACACTCCACATTCATCTCATCTAACCACATCAAAGTCATTCCCTATGCTTGCCCAACAGTCACCACAATAAAGGAATTAGCAAACTTTAAATTCCTACATATGCGTTCCATTCTTTTACTAACAATCTTGGTTTCCATCATAAACAAAAAATCTGGGTTAACATTTTTTACCACTCCTTAAGGTATCTCAGTGTGTCCGAGTGGTCCATGCCCCTGCAATTGCATGAAAAAGATTTCATGTGAGAGAAGGGAAAGGGAAAGTGTCGGCCTGCCTTCTCGGCCCTGTGAAAATCCAGCATCTGCGGGGATTGCTGACCATGGTCTACTAAACTCTGAGCCTCATTTCTACTTGTAAAAGGCTAAGCATTTTTAGCTGCTTTCTACATGCACTAAATAAGTATTCCTTTCGCGCTGAGGTCGCTGAGTTTTGGGTGTAGAAACTTCCAAGGCTACTAAACTTTCCTGAAGCCAATCTACCACTTCAATAATCTTCTCACCTTTCCCCTGCACACATATTAGATCCTTATATCCTTAATAGACTTCGTTTCTTAAAGATCCTTCTAAATGGGTTTGGGCTGGCCTCTTACACCTTAGAATAGTATAGCTCTCTTCTATATTAGCTTGCAAATTTCCTAAAGCAGGTTCAAGCGTAGCTTGGCCCAGTCTCATGATGTGCTATATTATCTATGGATCCAAATGGCCCAACTCTTTTTTTCCACAGCGCTATAAAGAACCAGCTTTTGAACCATCGAGAACGCCCAAAAGGCTAAATCATGTGGGTCAAAACTCGCCCTCCTTGGATGATTAAGGACTACATCTTGTAAGATGCTGGCATTTGCCCACTCTTGCTTTTTAAAGTTAGTTATAGTGTAGCCAACTCTACACTCTTAGATAACTCGTTTTTGAAATATCTCAATTTTCACTTTCCTTTTCTACTTTTCTTCTTCTATGATGACCTTCTCATACTCATTGAAATGTTTAGTCAAACTATCTATAAGAAGATGACTGTCTACTGCAGGGCTTTTTTCTTCTTCTACACATCTTACGAAAGAAAGCAAGTTTTTCTTATCCTTCTCCAGTGTTGGATTAATGAAAAGCAAGCTACTGTCGTTTTCTGATCTTAGCCAAGGACCATAGAGCTTGGCAACTATTCTATTTGCAGAGGTAACCGTTGCAGGATAAGCAAAGAGGCATCGACCAATGACATGATCGAGAGCACCACATTTGTAGAAGTAAGACAATCGCTCATACTTAAACTGAATCCATAAATTTTATCTTTCTTTTCTGGTTTGAAAGAAGCCAGCCGAAATAAGTGAGTTAACTGCAATATCCACCTTGATGTGGATGAAACGATCTCCTACAAAACATTTTTGGTTGACTGCATTAGCATGTAGCACCCCGATTTGGTTTCCAATACTATCTTCATTCAATAAGATAGGTGGCAAACCATGAATTTGCACATGAAACGTTGTATCAAAAGTGATGTTATGGATCACCTTTTCTTCCAGCCATTCTTTAAGAATTAGATGCGACATGTTCAGAGATCAGGCCTACTGTAGAACACAAACTCCTTGTGTTTCTTGTTTCCAAAGAAAAATTTGAAAATATTCTCCTCTATCTTTACCATTTGAACCCTTGTATTCAATCGCCACATTTTGTGGAAATTTGAAGATATTCTCCTCTATCTTTCTACTTGAACCTTTGTTTTCAGTCACCACATTTTGTCAATTATTTCAGTTACCATGAATATTCTAAAACTGTGAGAAATGAGAATCTTGCCAACAGAAGTCGTGTAAATTGCTTCCCCTTCGATTCTTTCAGTTGAAGCGAGAGGTTTCAGAGGGAGTCATGCAACGAAAAAGCTCTTTCTTGAAACTCCTCCATCAGAGAACGAGATAGATCTCAAAAAAGCTTAGAAAATCACTATCAAACAAAACTTAAAAATGACCTCAATGCCTTTGGAAAGCAAAGAGCTCTAGTTTTTTCTAGAATTTAATTGATGATACAAAGACATATAATGTCGACATATTGTTGTCTATTTTTGGTTAGCATTTTAAATGGTTAGATTCAATGGAGGTGTATGATGAATTTTCAAAATGGTGGCGATGAAGTGTATTTAGGCCATATGTTAGGGAGCAAAATGCATTTTTCCTTTTCTTGAAATCATAAAGATGGAATTTTTTTTTTTCCTTCACCATTGGAACGGATACTCAAACATTATTGTTTGACAAAATAGTGATTTTACAATTGGATTGTTCTTCAAATATCAATGCTAAAAAGATTCTTATCATATTTGTCATGGCATTTGGAAGGGTGGTTTCGATTTTTGATATTCAAAAGAAATTTTTGAAAGTATTTGAATAATATTTTGAAAAATTTGTAGGCCTTAAAAAAGAGTTTAAAATTAAAACTAGTAAAATATTGCTTCTGAAATAGAAAGAAGCATAAGTTATCCAAAATAAAAATTTATCTTGCACTTTTATACTTGAGCAATAATACAAGAACAATTTCATATCATTGATAAAATTTTATTTCATTTAAGTTTATTTTATTTCTATATTAATGTTTTATAAATAAAATAATTATATCATTGGTGGACAAAAATAAAAAATATGGAAAATTATTATCCCAATCATTATATGTATAAACTTGTTGGCTAGTAATGACTGCTTAATTTTTGGTTAAAATATGATGGACCTTGACACCCATTGAAATTTTGACCAAGTTTGCATTTGTTCTTGTTGGATGTTCTCTTTAATTTTTATATATTAAATTTGATTTTCCGTTTTGTTGACAATTTATATTTACATTTTGTCTCTCTTTTTTTTTTAATGAATAATTTCATTTTTGTTTTTGCAATAACACTGAAGTAGCTAAACATATCGAGACATTATGAATTTTCCCATCTTCAAATATAAAAACATAAAATAAACTAAACTAAACTAATGTGACATTTTTTTTTTTTATGAGTTTGTAATGTTTTAATATTCCAAATTTTTCATCATGCCAACTTCATTAATTTCTTAACAAATAACACACTAGCTATCATATATCATTCTTATTAGAGATAAAATATAAAATACATGATTACTCACCTTCTATGAGTTTAAGCTTTAGAGATCAGTTGTAATTTAACATTGTATCATAGCCAAAAGACCTAGCAGTCATAAAATAATTTAAAGACCTAAAAAAAGTTCAAAAGAGGCCAGACCGAATATCCACATGTAATGATCCAAACATACCTACATGTGAAATGGAGTAGTAAAAATAAAATATAAAATATATGATGACCCATCTCCTATAAGCTTAAGTTTTTGGAATTAGTGGTAATTCAACAATTCCATACTAGCTTTCATTTATCCAGCATTTGATAAAAAAAAATTATATTATACATCATTTTGGAGATCTTTCATTCTTATCTCTCTTATTCTCCCTCTTCATTTCATTCTCTATTATACATCACTTTAGAGATCTTTCGAAACCACAGTCTAACAAAAAAAAATTGTTATGGAGTTTTTTCTCTTCTCTTTATTATATATTTGCTAATAATTAATAGTATTTTTTATATTTTTTTTATAAAAATGCAACATTTGATTTTTTTAATATATAAATATAATAAAGTGCAAAAAATTTGTGAATTGGTTTGAAAAAAGGCCTAAGTGACTATTTTTCTATATACTTTTTTCTTTAATGTTCATTTATTTTTGCTTGATATGAAAAATAAAGTATCTAATATATTTTTAATTACTAACAAATGAAATTAATTATAAATTTTAGATACTATTTTTTAAATAAATTTTGTTTATTGAGATAATTTATATTTTTTATGGGTAATTCGCACTGAACTTAAATTTTTATCGAGTTTTACAAATGGATACCCAATATATTTTTTTTTTTTTTTGCATTTAACTATCAAAACTCAACAAACTGTATCACTATTACTACCTGCAGCCATTTCCGTTTGAAAAACTCCATTTTCTTCATATGAAATGCGTGAGCCATAAAAGAGGGGCATTTTGGGTCTTTTCACTCCCAAACTAATAATCTCTCTCTTTCAATTCTCTTCCAACTCTCTTCTTTTCTACCATTAACAATTTGTGAAAAATTTACTCTAATCACGATTACATAACACTGATCCAAAGCCAAATCTAGCTTAATAATTTGTAATATTAAATTAGAGGATTTTTTTGCAAGAAACTGCACTTGCTATACTACTATCACTGTTTAAAATAATTTTATATTTTGTAATATTAAATTAGAGGTTTTTTTGCAAGAAACTGCACTTCCTGTACTACTATCACTGTTTAAAACAATTTTATATTTTGTAATATTAAATTAGAGGTTTTTTTGCAAGAAACTGCACTTGCTATACAACTATCACTGTTTAAAACAATTAATGAGAAACCCAATTCAAAATTTGCAGACGGAAATAGAAATTGCAATTGAATCGAATGGATGGGAAACCTTCCTCCACGTGGACTCGAATCAGCAGCAAGTTCGCCATCAATAGAGAAGACGATATGGACCTGAACAACATCGTCGTCTCGAGCATCAACGAATTGGGCACATAGTGAACATTCTATCCCCTTTGTTTTCCATTCTTAGAATTCCAAAATGACCCAGGCTGTGAAGCCTCCGTATCCTTGGAACTCGAATTAAGGTTAATCTCAGCGCAAACAATAACATCATCATCGAGACCCAACAAGCAATTGATAGAGCTTGAGTATGAAAACCCTCTGTGAAGCATTTCGGCAGCGCCATTGAGCGCGTTGAAGAACCAATCATTGGAATTGGAGAGGTTATCAAGGATGGGTATGATCGATTGCGAGCAATCAGGCTTCAACGGGAAGAGAAAGAGACCTGCCAATTTGAGATTTAAGAAGATTTTGAATTGTTGGTTTCGATTTAGGATTGTAATGTAGTGGGTAGGGCATGATAAATCTAAGAAATCGTTAATGGAGGGGAAGAAGAGAGTTGGAAGAGAAATGAGAGAGAGAGAGAGAGAGAGAGACAGGGAGAGTATTAGTTTGCGAGTGAAAAGACACAAAATGCTGAAGTGCATTTTACGTGAAAAAAATAAAACTTTTCAAATGGAAATGGCTGCAGATAATAACGATGATATAATTTGTTGAGATAGTTAAATACAAAAAAAAAAAAAATTAATAGATTGGATACTTATTTGTAAAACTACATAAAGTTTATGTACCCTCAATGTAAATTATCTTATTTCTATTCTTTTAAAAATAAAATTTGATTAACGCGAAAAAAATATAAGTGTATCATTGTGAAAAATTTATTAATAATTTTATAAATATGAAAAAAATATAAGTATAAATATAAAAAAA
>QANX01002771.1:0-11719 GCA_003254975.1 Ochetophila trinervis | reverse complement strand
ATGTAAAAGGAGCATGCTTATGCAAGAGATCACTAGTTCTCGTGAGGTTTAGGGAGTTTTATTTTTCTGAAGCTAACCTTAACCCATATTTGCCTAGTGTTTTTGTTTCTTTGTTGAAGGAATTTGAAGAAGTTTTCCCGGAGGAATTGCCCAAAGGATTACCACCAATAAGGGGCATTGAACATCAAATAGACTTGGTGCCTGGAGCGAGCCTTCCAAACCGACCGGCATATAGAAGCAACCCTGAGGAAACGAAGGAACTTCAAAGGCAAGTGGAGGAGCTTTTGGCATTAGGATATGTGCGGGAAAGCTTAAGCCCATGTGCTGTACCGGTGTTGTTGGTTCCTAAGAAGGATGACACGTGGAGGATGTGCGTGGATTGCAGAGCCATCAACAAGATTACGGTTAAGTATCGTTTTCCTATACCTAGGTTAGATGACATGTTGGATGAATTGCATGGTTCTTGTGTGTTCACTAAAATAGACTTGAAAAGTGGATACCACCAAATTAGGATGAAACCTGGGGATGAATGGAAAACTGCATTTAGGACTAAGTATGGTTTATATGAATGGTTAGTTATGCCTTTTGGCTTGACTAATGCGCCTAGTACCTTTATGAGACTAATGAACCATATCCTAAGAAATTTTATAGGGAAATTCGTGGTTGTCTATTTTGATGACATATTGATTTATAGTAAAAATCTAGATGACCATGTAGAGCATGTTAGGGCAGTTTTAGAAGTTCTTAAGGAGGAAAAGTTATTTGCCAACCTTAAAAAGTGTACTTTTTGCATTGATCGACTAATATTTCTTGGCTTTGTTGTGAGTGCACGTGGTGTTGAGGTTGATGAGGAAAAGGTGAAGGCTATCCGAGAATGGCCCACACCTAAGAGTGTTTCTGAGGTAAGAAGTTTTCATGGACTAGCTGGGTTCTACAGAAGGTTTGTGAAGGACTTTTCTACCATAGCGGCACCATTGAATGAGATTGTCAAAAAAGAGGTAGGGTTTAAATGGGGTAAGGACCAAGAGGTAGCTTTTCAAACTCTAAAAGATAAGTTATGTTCTGCTCCTATTCTTGTATTACCTAATTTTGACAAAACTTTTGAAATTGAATGTGATGCTTCTGGGATTGGTATAGGTGCTGTTTTATTGCAGGAAAAATGTCCTATAGCATATTTTAGTGTGAAGTTGAATGGAGCTCAACTCAACTACTCGACATATGACAAAGAGTTGTATGCCCTTTTCCGTGCTTTGGAGGTGTGGCAGCATTACTTGTTCCCAAAGGAGTTTGTGATTCACACTGATCATGAGACCTTTTCGTAAAGGGGGATCAATTCTTTTGTAAGACAGATTTGAGTTTTTAATCAATTGAGAGAATTAATTTTCCTATTGCTCCCAGGAGTGTTCTTGCAAGGTGAAGAGTCAATTTCTTCTTCTTGTTGTATTAGGAGTTGAATTCTATTATCAAAGTAGAAATACTTTGTGGCGATTATTATTCTCTTTCCCTAGCCTTCTAATCCACGTTTTTAGATACAAGTTATCTAAGGGTTTGGTAGTGCTGGTTCTTGTTTCCAATTACTATTCAATATTTCTTGTGTGTTTGGGGTTTAGAATTCTTTAATCTTGGAGTTCCGCATCAGAGTCTATGCTTGTATACTTCAGCAATGTTTTTCTCAATCAGTTGAATATACGTAGATAGGGCTGGAGTATTATGTTTGCTGTCAACATCATTTGTCACCTCTTTATTCTTCATTCTAAAAACAGCCCTATCAATAGTTATTATGAACTGATATAACTTATGTGGACCCTTTGTATATTTGTTCAAATGCACATTCTTGCTCTCATGTATCTATGTGCTATACAAGTCCATAAAACAATATCCTTTCATGAATGTTTCCACCAAAAGTGCTTTAGTTTTATGCATCATTTGCACCCACTCAATACTGTGAAGGGAAAATTGGTCGACCATAGCTTCCAATAGACTTGTATTCACCAACCATAAGACTTGTAAATGCCCTAACCACATTCACATCATGCATGTTTTCCTGCGCATTTCTCTCTAAATGCCACATGCATAACTGGTTGTGGGAGTTAGGAAAGACCACAAAAATAGCTTTCTGCATTGCTTTATCTCCATCAGTGACAGCAAATTGAGGATGCCTATTCTTCATTATTACATCAAGGAATGTCTTCAGCAAACTATGTCTAAGTATCAACTGTTTCGTCTACAATCAAATCCATTCCAAAAATAACTGTATGATAATGATGGTTGACACCCACTAATATTACCAATGGCTTTCCATAAGCATTTGTTTTGTATGTTGCATCAAATGACACTACATCACCGAAATACATATAATCGAAATGTTGAATTAAGCCAACCCATAAAATATGCCATGTCTTTTATCAAAATCGAGTGTGTACCTAAAAAATAAATCAACATCCATATCTGCCTTCGTCACGAAATGGGCAATCAAGGTCTCTCAATCATTTACTTGTATGCCCATATTGTGTTCTTTTGTGAATTGGTTATGCAAATCAGTAAGCTCGAATCCAACGTGTTCAAATCCACCCAATTGGTCAACCATGTACTCCATGATTTTACTCATTCCAATGCCAACATTGTGCATCACTTTAGCTTGGGTAAAACAAGGTTCATCCAAAAACCAATTAGATCGAAGACATTATATCTCATGCATTGAAAGTAAAGGATGTGAATGTTCTGGACAAATTTAGTTTCATTCCATTTCCCTGTCACATAGTTCCTCAACCACACCAAACGAAGCCTTCCACTATTCTCTAGTTACTTCCTCTATTGTTTTATTTGAATGTTTTATAGAAGTTGGATGCTTCGTTAAGAGTATCAAACTCCTTACCAATCATATCGTTGGTAGTCAATGAGGCATACATATTCCCATTTTTAAACTCTTGATCCACTTCTTCTGTATTAGTGTGAAATGAAAATGAACTGCTTTGGGAGTTAGCCATAACTTGAGAAAAAAAATATAAGCATACATTAAACTTTCTATTAAATTTAGTGAATTCTTGCTGGTTGGCAAGTAAACTTTAGTAATGTATAATATGCCTAAAATTAAACATCACTAAACATAATTGAACATAATCTAACATAATTGAACAAATGTTACTTACACCATGTGTAAAATTGAACATAATTGTATTAGTGTGACACGGAAATGAACTGTTTTGAGAGTCAGCCATAACCTGAAAAAAAAATTATTTATATATATATAAGCATACATTAAACTCTGTTAAATTTAGTGAATTATTGCATGTTGGCAAGTTAAATTTAGTAATTTTTAATATGCTTAAAATTTAAATTCATTACATGTATAATATGCCTTAAATTTAAATTCAAATTTGTATTGCTACAATTGTCCCCAAAATATTTCCTACCTGTCTAAATGCCCATTGAAAGTTTTAAGGCAACAACTTTAAATTTCAAAATTTGAATGGACCAAAATTAAAATTCCTAATAATTTTTTTTTTCGGTTTGTGTAGATATGGATCTCCAAATGCCACGTGCATTGCCAACCTTATCTTCAGATTTGTCCAACTAATTTTGCTCTTGTCTTTATCTCTCTATTAAGTCCAACCTCTTTAGCTTATCCCACCAACTGAACCCCATGAGATATTTCGCTCTCTCTCTCTCTCTCTTAAATCCCAACCAAATCCTAGCCAACAAATCGGCAAATGCCCACCTTATTTCGCTATCTCTCTTTTCATCCACCTTTTTGAATTTCTTTGAACTCATTTATGTGGTTACAAAGTATAAATTTAAGGTGATTTCTATCTATTTCAATCACTGATGCGGAACCCCAAGCTTAAAGAAACTGTAATCCCAACACACAAGATGATATGGAACAAACCCTAGGTAAAAACCCGCCCTATAGCACCTCTAGATAACAATTGTATCTAGCAACACTAATTAGAAGGCAAAGAATGAAATTGAAATTCGCCACAAAGTAAATACCTTTGATAAGAAGATCAATTCCCAAATGCAACAAGTAGAAGAAGAACTATCCTCACTTGGAACACACAAGTCTTGTTGAAAACAAGAATAGATTCTATTTAATCAATAATCAAAGTTGTCTTTAACAAGCTAGTAACCTCCCCTTTATATAGATATTAGGGTTAGGTTAAGAATCAATCTAGACCATAAAATAATTAGGAAAGTAATCCTAAGGCTAAAAACTAACCCTAATTAAATAAAATACGAAAATATCAAATATTACAAAACTGCCATTATAATCTGGAAATAGCAATAATTACGAAATTGCCATTGAAATCCGAAAATGGCTAAAATTATGAAAATAGAAATAATTACAAAACTGCCATTGAAATCCGAAAATGGCTAAAATTATGTTGTTTCGTCTTTGCAACTCCCGAGCAGCATTACCACATTCATTCCTTGCTTGGACATCATGCTTAAATCATCATTATACCTCATAAAAGTGTTTGGATCCTGTGGAAACTTGAATCGATCTTCATCAATTATTCTCTTCACAAGTCCAAGCATTCCCGCTTTGATCTTCTTAGCTCGAGAACGCGTCACTGGTCCACTTGGCAGCACAATGTCTTCACCACGAACATCCATGCTAGAAGAGCGCTCGATGCTCACATCACAAAATGTGCACTTTTTAAGGTTAGCATATAATTTCTCTTTTCTAAGCACATCTAGCACTTGGCTAACATGCATCACAGGTCATCTAAACTTTTGCTATATATCAAAATATCATCAAAATATTCAACCACAAACTTTCCTAGAAATTCTCTTAAAACATGGTTCATTAATCGCATAAATGTACTAGGAGCATTAGTTATCCCAAAAGGCATAACCATCCATTCATATAAACCATATTTTGTTTTAAAAGCAGTTTTCCACTCATCCCCTTGCTTCATCCGAATTTGATGGTATCCACTTTTTAAATCTATCTTAGTAAATAAGCAAGCACCGTGCAATTCATCAAGCATATCATCTAACCTAAGAATGGGATAATGATACTTTACCGTTATTTTATTCACTGCTCGACAATCAACACACATCTTCCATGTGTCATCCTTCTTGGGTACCAATAAGACCGGTACAGCACAAAGACTCATGCTCTCTCTAACATGACCCTTTGCTAGCAACTCCTCCACTTGCCTTTGTAACTCTTTCGTTACCTAGGGATCGCTACGATAGGCTGGTCGGTTTGGAATGCTTGCTCTAGGTACAAAATTTATTTGGTGCTCAATACCTCTCAATGGCGGCAATCCAGTCGGCATCTCTTCTGGGAAAACATCATCAAAATCCTTCAATAAAGAGACAAAAACACTAGGCAAATCGGGGTTAAGAATGTAGATTTCTCTCTCTTTTGCATAAAAACTCTTTTTATTTTCACTCTTCTCACTTTTCTCTTTTGCACTTTCCTCTTTATTACTAGTGCAATCACTCACCATTGGGCCTTTATTTTTATTCTTTTCACTCTTGGCCTCTTTAAACTCAATTATTTTATTTGCCTCACTTCCCAAATCCCCATGGGAAACTTTGGATAGTTTCAATTGTTCAAGATACACCTTTTTTGGAGATAATGGTGCAAGTGTGACTTTCTTTCCATTGTGCTCAAAAGAATACCTACTCTTAAAACCTTCATGGATAGTCCTTTTATCGGATTGCCATGGTCTACCCAACAAAATATGCCTCGTTTACATAGGTACTACATCACACAAAACTTCATCACTATACTTTCCAATAGAAAGTGCAACTTTCACTCTCTTATTTTCCTTAAGCTCCCCACTATCATTCAACCATTGTAACCTATAAGGGTTAGGGTGTTTTTCACATACTAGTCCCAACTTCTCAACCAAAGTAGTACTAGAAACATTAGCACAACTACCCCCATCAATGATTAAAGTACATGTTTTACCACCCACAAAACATCTAGTATGAAAAATATTCTCCCTTTGTTCTAGTCCCTCTTCCTTCACCTTCAAATTTAAAACCCTCCTAATAACTAGGGACTCTCCAACCATGGGATACTCTACATCCTCATCCTCACTAGAATCATACTTTATAGGTGGCCTTTCCTTATCGAACTTAGACTCCGACATTACTTCATTACTCCTCATCAACATAGTTTTCCTATTTGGACATTCGGAAGCAATATGCCCAAACCCTTGACATTTAAAACATTTTATTTCCCTATGTCTAGAAGTACTAGATGTTTTAGGATTAGAAGTACCTCTTGTTGGGTTGGCACTCTTATCCTTGAACTTGGATGCATCTCCAATTTTCTCTTTAGTCTCCAAGTTCTTCTCTCTCTTTTTATCGTCATACTTGTTCCACTTCGAGTTGGAACCCCACTTCAAATTAGAGCTTGAAAACCCTTTTGATGACCCTTCACTTCTCAATTGCTTTTCCACTTTAATAGCCATGTTGACCATTTCTTCCATCTCTACATATGGATGTAGATCCACCACCTTGGCAATATCTTTGTTCATCCCACTTAGAAATCTTGCCATTGTAGCTTCTCTATCCTCTTCAATGTTGGCCTTTATCATAATCATCTCCATCTCTTTGTAATTCTCTTCTACGAACCTAGACCCTTGTATGAGTCTCTGCAACTTTTGATGAAGCTCTCTATAGTAATAGGATGGTACAAACCTCTTCCTCATAATTCTCTTCATCTCATCCCAAGTTGAGACCGGATCTTCTCTATACCTTCACCTTGACTGTATAAGTTGCTCCCACCAAACTAGAGCATAGTCGGTGAACTCCACTGCAGCTAGTTTAACCTTCTTCTACTCAGAGTTATTGTGACAATCAAATATTAACTCTACCTTCTTTTCCCATTCCAAGTATGCCTTGGCATCACTTCTTCCCTTGAATGGCGGAATGTGCATCTTAATCGAACATAGGTTGTCATCCCTTCCTCCTCTTGGCTCCTCTCTCCTAGGTCTTCTCCTTACCTTTTGAACTTCATACTCTTCTTCATCGAAAACATTCACTTCTTGTCTCATGTGTCGTGTTCCCTCCCTTCTAGTATTATTGGACATGGCCATGGTCATCTCCCTCATTTGCTCTATCATCTCATCCATCCTAGATTTCAATGCTTCTCCCATCCTAGAAGTCAATCTCTCTTCCATCCTTCTATACTCACCTTCCAAAGATTGTCGTAAGAGTTTTGGATCCGGTGTTGCCACTTGCTCTTCTTCCGAAGTAGAAACTCCCTTTCCGTCTCTTTTAGACATTCTTACACACTCCCTTACGTGTTTAACTCAACAATGGTAAACCCTCGTGTTTCACACAAATTTGGCTTTTACCCTCTTTATGCTCACCACTCAAGCCTTTTACCACTCAAGTCTTGTTCAACAAGTTGCACTTTAGAACCAATTACTTAAAGAAAAATATAAAACTAAAATAGCAAATTTCAAAATTATAACCTAACAATAAAAAGTAAGTTCAGTTCTAGAGCAAAATTGGCACAAAAGAAAAGGACAAAAGAGTAATGAAACAAATAATAATTACTCTATGAAATCAACACAATGAGAATAGGAAACTAAACAGATTTAGAATAAGAAAGTATGAAAGTAAGAAACTATGAGAATAGTAAAGTAAGAAAATAAGAAACTATGATAATAGGAAACAAATGAAATTGAGAATAGGAAAGTAAGAAAATAAGAAACTATGAGAATAGGAAACAAATAAATTAGGAAAGTAGGAAATATGGAATAATAAAAATCAGAAATCAATTATTAGGAATAAGTAACGTTCCTAATATTCAAGCAACCAATCTTTCAATTCTTTCAATTCTTTTTTTTTTTTTTTGCTACGATTTTTTTTTCTTTTCTTCATTTTTTTTTGTATATATAATCAGATTCTTCTTTTTCTGCTTCTTTTTTTTTTGTACTATTTTTGTTTTTTTTTTACGATTTTTTTTTGGTACTAAAAACACCAAGAACAATGAAGAACACGAAGAACTCAAGAACAAAAGAAAAGAAAAAAAAGAAAAATGCAGAAAACAATAAGCTAATCAAAGACTCTAAAAAGAAAAAACAAAGAACAAGATAAATAGGAAATTTTCTTGGCCTTGCTCTGATACCAAATGATGCGGAATCCCAAGTTTAAAGAAACTGTAATCCCAACACACAAGATGATATGGAACAAACCCAAGGTAAAAACCCGCCCTATAGCACCTCTAGATAACCAGTGTATCTAGCAACACTAATTAGAAGGCAAGAATGAAATTGAAATTCGCCACAAAGTAAAATACCTTTGATAAAAAGATCAATTTCTAATGCAACAAGTAGAAGAAGAACTATCCTCACTTGGAACACACAAGTCTTGTTGAAAACAAGAATAGATTCTATTTAATCAATAATCAAAGTTCCTCCTTACAAGCTAGTAACCCCCCTTTATATAGAGATTAGGGTTAGGTTAAGAATCAATCTAGACCATAAAATAATTAGGAAAGTAATCCTAAGGCTTAAAACTAACCCTAAATAAATATAATCCGAAAATAGAAATAATTACAAAACTGCCATTATAATCTGGAAATAGAAATAATTACGAAACTGCCATTATAATCTGAAAATAGCTAAATTACGAAACTGCCATTGTAATCCGAAAATAGCTAAAATTACGTCGTTTCGTCTTTGCAACTCCCGAGCAGCATTACCACCTTCATTCCTTGCTTGGACATCATGCTTAAATCATCATTATGCCTCATAAAATTGTTTGGATCATGTGGATACTTGAATCGATCATCATCAATTATTCTCTTCACAAGTCCAAGCATTCCCGCTTTGATCTTCTTAGCTCGAGAACGTGTCACTGGTCCACTTGGCAGCACAATGTCTTCACCATGAACATCCATGCTAGAAGAGCGCTCGATGCCCACATCACCATAATTCTTGGACCAAACTTAATTTCCTAAAGATCTAATAAGCAATCAATCATGGCTCGCTCAAGTACTGAGGCTGTGTATCGGGCTATTGCTCATGGTACTTCAGAATTGTGTTGGTTACACAATTTACTTAGTAAGTTAGAGCTTTATTTTCCATCACCAATTGTATGGACTGATAATCTAAGAGCAGCTACTTTAGCCTACAATCCAGTGCTTCATCAACGTACGAAACACATCGAAATTGACATACATTTTGTTTGAGACAAAGTGCTTGAAAAATTTCTACAAATTCGATATGTTCCTACGGAGGAACAAGTGGTTGATTTATTCACTAAGGTGCTTGGTACAACTCATTTTTCTACTTACGGCCTCGGTTAAAAATACTTCCCTCTTTTTTATCTTTACTTTGTAAGCTTGCCACTGTAAGCTGTTTGCAAGCCTCAGCTTATCAAGTTATCCACGCTTTAGTGTGAGGGGTTTTGTTAGGAGTATTTTTGTAAGCTTGCCACATAAGCAGTCTTATAATGCAAAGGTGGTAAGTTAGATGCAGCAGATTCTAATCATGCAAGTTAGTATGCATGTTGGTTACGAATGTTCACGTAGTTACAGTAACAACTTGCACTCAAGTATTTAAGCAATTCCTATAATAATCAAGTGCAATCTTTGTGTGAAAGTTTTATAGTTTCAAAAATAGAAAAGAATTTTCTCTCAAGTTTGTTTTCTTTGTTGTTCTTAGCTTACAATCTCGTTTTCTAGTTAAGAAAAACACAAATACATTCGTAGTTTAGTTTGTAAACAGTGAATAAAGAAATCACGGAGGACACCCAAATTCTAGCATGCCTAGTATTGAACAATTAAATTAGCCACCATAGTTACATGATTGCAACAGTACTGCTGCAATTAAGAAGAAAATGAGATCCAATTAGAGTCTCAGACATGAGTTAAATTCCCATTACCTACCTTCTAAATAGCATGTTGATTGTCGATGTCGGGACCATCTAAAATGCTATGCCATACCTAGGATGCTTGTTGAGGTAGTCTAGGAAGCATGATAACAAGTGGCGTCGTAATTAGCGATGAATACATTGCTAATCATGTTGAGAATATCCAAATTAGAGGCACAAAAGACTTGTCTCTCTAATTGGTGGACAATAGCGACGCATGTATTGCTAATTATGTTTAAATTAGCAACGCCACTTGTTATTAGCGACATAGAAGATTCGTGTCACTAATCTGTGGACAATAACAACACATGCAGTTTGTGGGTCACTAATTTGGAAAAAAGCGATGCAAGTCTTGGTATTTAATTCACACATACTAAAAATTAATTCACACCTATCACAAATTATTTCACAGCTACCAAAAAAATCAATTCACACCTACCATTCTCTATCTATAAATACATATTTAGCTGATATTCTTTCAAAGTAAAAGGAAAGAATGAAATATTCATCCGAAAAAGAAAAAAAATTTCCAATTATGCATAGATATTCTTATTTTTTTCTTCAATTTGGCTAATACTCTTTCAAAATAGAAGCAAATATTAAAATATTATTTACCATTATGCTCTTTTATTTGATCGATCCACTACAAATCATCGATCTATGTGCCTCCGGTAGTTCACCTACTTAAAGATCAAAGGTTTCATTCTTAGTATAGTAGATGCAGGTCGAAGCTGGATTGCAAAAGCAACAATCTTTGGCAAACTAGGATTGAAGAAAAGCTTGATCGATTGGAGCAGGAATAAGGAGTGAGTCTATAAGTTAGAGGAGCATATAAATATGTTGAATAGATTGTTTTGTTACATATAACGTCAAAAAATTCTCAACTATCTATAGATATCCTTTATGATTTTTCTCTTAGATCTAGCTGATATTTTTTCAAAATAGAAGCAAACGATGAAATAATTTTTATCTTTATTCTCTTTGAGGTGATCGACCCACTACAAATCAAAAATTTATGTGCCTATTTCATTACCTCTCCTAAAGATCACTTATTTAATTATTAGTACACTAGATGCGTGTCCAAGCTGGGTGTCAAAAAATGGCAATCAAAACTTGGACAAGGCTCACCATCATCTGCTCACTCGGTCATTTTCCATTTCTTGAGATCGAAAAAGAATTTAAGTAAACCTGTTCGGTTCTAAGAGACTGTTTATTATGTAATGTCAATAAAATAATAATATTTTATTTATTTTATCTGAGATTTTTTGTGGCATATTTCTATATATATTCTTTTGTAACATATAGAGAAGCCTTTATTCACCAAAAAAATAAATTAAATAATATTTTATATATAATACCAATCAATAAACAAGATTGTATATATGTTCAATAAACAATACCACTCACTAATTAAACAAGATTTAATATAATAATTTACTACAATATCATTTTGTAATCTATCCATACAAGTGAGAGGGCTTCCCAATTTATAGACTTTAGCTTAATGTGTAGTACAAGACCCGTAGAAACTCTAAATATCATATATCTTTACATAGCATATAATCCATTCATGTATACTAAAACATTACGTCATTATCTTAGTGTCAGAGATAAGATAAGATAAGATTCCTCTTGCTTTATGTTATCTCAGCTTTACATCTTGTCTCCAACTTTATGTCAAAATAAGATTCCTTCCACTTTACGACACATTTCCACCACCCTTCCAAAAGTTATTAGTCTCATCCATCATTTGGAAAGTAGTCTCTATAGTATTCGAAGTCCGAGGTTTGGAATTCAAAGAGCTGCATCATACTCTGCTTCATATCTATATTATGTGATGTGGGCATCGAGCGCTCTTCTAGCATGGATG
>QANX01002770.1:0-19715 GCA_003254975.1 Ochetophila trinervis | reverse complement strand
AAATTTATTATATAATATTATACAAAGCTAACACTAAACACGGTACTAATTTTAGTTAATACATTATATCCAAATAATACTTCCCCTTTCATGTACCAAACAAGCCGGAAGGGTCTTGACATTTTGACATTATGTATTCCACTGTATAAAGTAAAAACTAATTTCATTTCCCTCTGCTTTTAAAGCAATTCAAAAGTTCATAAACGAGGTCTTGACATTTTGGCTGTATAATAACTATATATATAGTATAAACTAGATACACTAAATCATACTGTAAGATTGATCTCCTCGTGATTTTGGAAAAGACAAGAAAGGCTTTAGTGGGATTTGCATGGCTTCCAAACTTCCTTCCAACATTTCAATCTTTTTCCATCTCTAGAATCATCATTCTGTAGCTATGAACATTGGATTTGTGAGAAACTTCTCAAAAATTTCTACTGAAAATTTCCGGAGCTATATACCCTATTGTCCCTCTAGCATCCGTCATTGATATAATACACTTCCATTCGCAAAGTACTTTAGAAAGCCTGAACTCTGAAATTTTCGGGCAAAAATCCTCATCAAGAGGATGTTATGAGGCTTAATTTAAAAGGGAAAAATCCTTGTACTGCAACCACCATGCAAATATTCAAGCCCTTGAGCTATCCCTGTGGCAATTTGGAGCCGATTTTTGCGTTCCAATTATGTGAATTGGTTTTCCATAGGGTTGTCATTGTTTATGAACTTTTCAAGTGATCCACTAGGCATGAATTCCAAGCGAGAGCTCTTTTAGTACCTTGTAAGTAAAATCCTATAAAGTGACAATATTTATATGACAAGTTCTAAAAAATCTAAATAGAAATGATAAAAGACTGTATATCTTCATTAATAGTAAAACACACACACACATATATATATATATACACTTAGTAAGAATAACAACAACTATCTGAGATATAAACAAAGACAACTTTAGACTAACTAAGTGATAATCAGTATCTTAAAAACATATATAAATCTCATATATACATCTCATACACGTGTGGCTCTATATTAAGTTCTACTTGTGCTTGCCACTTCATTAGCAAATCCTTCACTACCATTTCCTTTGGATGCATTGAGAACTTTCACAGCCATAACATGTCTGTCGGGCAGCTTTCCTTTGTATACTCCACCATAACCTCCAAATCCTAATTTCTCTTTGAATAATCTGGTGATATTTTTTTTTCTTTTGTATCAGAGATAATGTATATCTTTCTACAGATAGATGTTCATAACTTTTGATTAAACCTTCAAGATGTTTATCAGATTTTCTCACCTGCGGCCAAAATGTTACTGATGATTTCATACATCTAAAATTAGCATATAATAACATTGGTCAGCGATACTGCACCTCCTGCCATAGTTGTAGCACCTAAAAGATAAATCAAAGAGATGATTCAGACCACGGTGAATATATTGTCAGGAAACATAAGAGTATAATACATAGATTGCATGGAGGCTAGAGGTGTAAAATGGGCCGTGCCGTACTAATCCGGTCCATTTAAAAGCTGGTCCGTTCGTGCTTGTGCTGTGTTCGTGCCAGTCTATTAATTTTTCGTGGCGTGCTTGTACCAGCCCATTTAGTTTTTGTACCGCGCCAAGCGTGCTATAGTCTCAAACACTTATGTGCTCGTGGCGTATTCGTGCCGGACACATGTCGTGCTTGTGTCAGACACGGGTCGTACCCATGCATGTGCTAATTATATTTTGCATATTTTTTATAATATAAATTATATAGCTAAATAAAAATTATTTAAAATAAATATTAAAAATAAATTAAATTAACAATTAAATAATATATTTTATTTTTTAATTGGTAAATAACACAATAAATATTTACAACCAAAAAAATAAAAATAAAAATTATGAGAAAAATTGGCAAAATATAAGTAATAACAAACTTAAACGTTAATACTTAATAGAGAAATTATCACTTGAAGTCCCTAAATTTTATCGGGTTTTACAATTTGGTACTATAGCTTTTTTTTTTCTCAGTTTTATCCTCTAACTGAAAGAAATGTGTCACTGTTGGTCATTTTCCATAATTCCGTGTAAATCCGGCGTTAAGTTGCATGTGCAAGTCACGTGAGACCACTTTTGAAGGCTGATTATGTAATTCCTACCCATTTAAGGATATGGTGTTGACGACTTTGCTCTCTCTCCTCCATGCGTGCATGAGATTGTCTATGTCGACGTCTACATCTTCTTCATGTTTTAAACAAAGTTCAGAGCAAGTAAAATTGTACTTTTAGTAAAATTTGGAGTAAAATTCTAAGCCTTGTGAGTCGCAAAGAATTTTTACAACTATAAGAATTTTTACACCTTTTTAATATTTATTTTTCTCTGTGGAAAATACTTGTATGGTTCTAGTTTTTGTGGACCGTATCTTAAACATGGAAAAATCAAATTTTCTATATAGATGTATATGTCTCTACTCGTCACTGCCACAAGGAGAAGATTTATCCCCACCACGCACAAACATATAAACCACAAAGACATATAGAATAACTACTATATAGAGATAAAGAGTGAGAGAGAGAGAGAGAGAGATTTTTAAATCTAGAAAGAGAAAGAGAGCCACTCTGTTTATGTGAGTGTTGTGGTGTGTATTGGTTGTAATAATATAGATAAAAGCTATCAATCCTCTAAGGAGTCTAGTATCACAACCAGTAGTAGCAGAAAGTGATTTTGCTCTTATGTGATTTTGTTCCCTAGCTAAATTACAAACACCTCTCTCTCTCTCTCTCTCTCTCTCTCTCTCTCTATCTCTCCAATTTATCACGTCCCAATAATTTTCTCTTCCTCACAATCACAATCCCACCAAGTTTTAATTTTTTTGAATTTTGAATTTTTATCCTCTCCCCTAAACCTTCTCTGAACCTCTATCCATTTTGGTCCTTAACCTTCCACCCCCATCTTCTCCATTAAGGGGGAGGATGGCCTCCTAGAGCCTTTCTCTAGCTCTCCTTGGCCTCATCATCATCCTGTCTCTCTTCCTCCACCCAATCATCGCCGACGTCGATGTTCCAAACTTTCGGAAAGCTCTGACTTTCCGAAACGGGAACTCATGCAGGCCCAAAAACATCCACATTGCGATGACATTGGATTCCAACTACCTCTGAGGAATAATGGCTGCTGTCGATTCTCCAGCACTCCACTTGCCCCGAAACCATCGAATTTCATTTCCTCTGGGCGAGGTACAACCTCGGCGTCTTCTCTGCCATCATCACCAGCTGCAGCCAAAGCTGCTGTTGCAGCCGCCTCATGTGTCGGCTTCGTCGCAGACCCAACAACAGAATCTGCAGGCACAACAGCATCAGCTGCCGATCTACAATATCAACAAGAATGGTTGCCGGTACATGAGCGTTTCTCTATGGGATCGAAATGGTCCAAAAGCTCACAGGATCGCCGGTGCATGAGTTATTCTAGACCCTGTCGCCTATTCATCCATTGTAGCCACCGAGCTCTCATCTCCAGTGTATAAGGCCGCCGCCCCTTGCGCATGCTAGAAATCGTCCTCCTCAACATCGCCGCCTCCAACTTTGGCGGTGTCAGTTAGCCGGCAACTCCTCTATCACCTCTGCCACCATTTTTCAACTGTGCACGCAGCGGTTGAGTCCTCTGTGTCGGCCTACATGCGGTACCTACATAACTCGGTCTCAGCCGTCGATCCCAATTAGAAGCAATTCTCGGGCTTCTCAACCCATAGGACTATGAGTCTTAATAAAAGTAGAATTTTACTTCATTTAAGGCTTTGAATTTTGTTTAAAATGTGAAGAAGATGCACGAGTGGAGGAGAGACAACGAAGTGGTGCCACATCAACACCATATCCTTAAATGGGTAGGAAATTACATAATCAGCATTCAAAAGTGGTCTCACGTGACTTGCACGTGCAACTTAACGCCGGATTTACACGAAATTATAGAAAATGACCAATGGTGTCACATTTTCTTCAGTTTGAGGATAAAACTGAAAAAAAAAATATGCATACTTAAATGATTAAATTACATAATTTATTATATTTTTAAAAAATAAATTGAAATAATTTTAATAAATTTATCCATTTCCATGTGAAAATTTTAATAGAATAATTTCATATAGTCTATTATTGTAAAATAATGTTTTATACCATGAATTTTATATGATAAATTGTTTATTATTGTTTGGATTATGCTAAGTTTGTACTTTGCTCAAATTGTTAGTATGTGTGTCCATGTGGCTTGTCATGTGCTTGTGTCGTGCCTGACCCATCACGTGCTTGTGCTGTGCTTGACCCATCACGTATTTGTGTTGTGCATGGCCTGTCAAGTATTTGAGCCGTGCCTGGTCCATTATTGATTCGTGTCGTGCCAGGCACAGTTCATTACGTGCTCAACATTGCATAGTTTATAATGTGTCATGCTCGTGTTGTGTTTAATTTCAATGTGTCATACTCGTCCTGCCCATCCATTTTTACACATATAATATAGGCAAAAAATAAATGAATTTATATAACTTTACAACCCAGAACAGCTTGGGCGTCAAAGGGCCTGTTTGTTTAGTTGGACAGGACTGGACTCATTTTAGCCCATGTTCATTTGCAAAAACATTCAACAGATTTTTGTACATATATGTTTCATGCCTATCATTTTATAACTCATAACTTTTGCCCTGTCAGTTATTTTAGTTTTTCTTTTCAAAAGTACCTCTCTTTTTACTCTCTCCCTCTTTCTCTATTTTTCTGTTTTTGCCGGTTCCACACCGATACTCCATATATCTTCACTTTTTTTATTATTTTGCAGATTACACCACAAAATCAGATATAAAAGTGGTGCATAATCTTGCTTTAACTAGTTTGTCTTCTAATGCGTCTTCATTTCTTAATTAAAGTAAAATATTTTAGGGTATAAAACTTTATAGTAAGATTTTAATAACAAATTTTTGATTGGTAAGATCCAATGTTTGCATCTTTAACTAAATATTAATATTAGTAAAATGTTATTCATATCTATGTCAACGGCGTTCTCATTTTCAATGTCCATTAGTATAAATGCAAATAATAATAATTCTTTTACTTGAATTAGTTATTGGGTTCAGTCAAAATCTAAACAGTCATGATTCATGAAGCAGCGCAACGTACGATATAAAACGTGGTTGACTCACAGACTCTTTGCAATTAGTTCATTGTCCATCAACGGTCTTGATTTTCAAATACGTGGCAGAACAAACGATCTAGATTTTCCACTCTATCTGGTCCAAGCTCGAACAATTAGCTCCGCTATTCAAGCTAAGCTAAGCCGAAACTCGAACTCCAGTCTACCACTCTCAATCTTTCACAGTCAACAAGCCGAGCCAACTTTCCCGCTCAACCACGACTATCAAGCCACTAAACAAGAAGCCAGTAATAGACTGACAGTACACTGTGGACCCCACACATTAAAAATCCGCAGTGAAAAAAATCGAATTTAATTGGTTTTTAATTTAACCGTGGGGTAAAAGAAGCCAACTTGAACAACCATCCCGATAAATTTGCTCCCCCTCCTTCCCTCTCTCTGTCTCTGGCGCTCACTTCTTTCAAGTTTTTTTTCATTTTCTTTAAATATATATTTTTTTTATTTCTCTTTCTCTCGAGCCTCGCGTCTGTTTCAGAGAGAGAAGCTGGTTTTGATTGAGAGAGAGAGAAACCGATTAGAGACAGAGAGAGAAACTCAGCGAATGCGAGGCATCACCTGAAGACGAAGGTTTATAATTTGCAGAGCTTTTGGCCGCCGGTGGACAATGACGGTGTTTTCCGGCAAGCAGGTTTTTCCTGTCGACTATGAGGCCGTGGTTTCGCAACGCCTTCTTGAAGCTTCGCTCTCCGGCGATCTGAAATCGGTTCTGGAATGTGTCGATGATTCGTTTCTGGATGTGAACTTCGTCGGCGCTGTTTGCCTGAGGACGAGGAAGACTGAGGTGGTGTTGCGTGACGAATCGCCGAGTGAAGTTCGTGTGGAGTATGAGGAGTTTAAGACCGATGTTTCGGCTCTTTTCGTCGCTGTTCATGCTGGAAATGCTGCTTTCGTGAAGAAGTTACTGGTACAGGATTTTAATCTTTGATTTTTGTCTTTTTTTGAACGGATCATTGTGGTTGGAGTTTGAGATTTAAACTGTTTTATTGAGCTTGCTGATCTTCAATGGTTTTGAAGCACTATATGCTTTTTTTGCGAAAATTTTGAAGTATTTTTTTTCGTTTGCTTACACGATTCAAATTTCAAACATAAGCTGTTTTTATCTTCGAAGCTTATACTTTTCAGCAGTGCTTTATGCAAATTTAAGGATATTTGAATCTTGCATTGGTGTTTGGCTTGGTTTTGTACTATTCTGAAAGGATATTATCTGCGTTTTGCGAGCAAGTGAAGGTTTTTTTTTTTTCCTCTCTGCTAGATTCTTGTTTCTGCATTTTTCTATTTGTTTGTTTAATCTCGCACTTTTGAGATTTTGAGTACTCGACAAGGGAAAAAGTAAGAAATTGACATTTGGATCTCAGTTTCTCTAGTCTCAAATTATTTTCTTTATTTCATTGATTTATAAATTTTAATATTTTGGAGTGCTAGATGGTTAAATATTTGAGTTTTGAAATAATCTACATACCTTTGTTCATTTTCCCGAGTTTAATTTTTAAGTTTCCTTCTGATTTGTTACCTATAGCTATTAGCTATCAGGACTTTTTGAAACTTTTCACACACACACACACACACACACACACACACACACACACAATGCAAGATTAAACTCGGGAAAATCAGATAGCTATTAGCTATCTGATTTTTGAAACTTTGAAATGTAGTAATTTATTGACTTTCTTGGATTTCCCTGATTTGGTCTCACATGGAAGTGCCTCACCATCTCTCATTAATATGCGAAACCGTGTTGCCTATTCTCTTGCTTTTAATTCTCGAAGGATTAGATTCGTTTCTAATTTTCTATCTTGGGATGGTGTCCGCTGCAATTGCTTACAAGAAAACACTAATTTCCTTGTAGTTTCTTTCTATTCAAAATCATGTTTAGAGGACCTAAAAAAGAAATCATGTCTAACTTTACCAAAAAAAGAAAAAAAGAAATCATGTTTAATCTTGTAGCAGAAGCCACTTGTTTCTTCTTGTTTTACTTCAAAATTTGAGATCCCAAAAGTTTTTGTCATTTTATTTATTTTTATTGCATAATATCTGGATATGATCTTCTTTTCTCCTTCCTTTTCCATTTTAATTTTTCCTTTAAATCAATGAGTTTGCTGTAAGTTTTCTCAAGCGAGAAGAAAAATAAAATTTGAGAGTAAAATTACAATATTGTAGAAGAGTGGACTCATCTTTGGTCCTTATCGAACTAAAAGACAAGATGTCTATACAGGAAATAGTTGATGCTATTGGATTTTATTTATTTATTTTTTCTTGTACGAAATATGATTTATGTAAGTTTGGGACTTGGAGGATACTTTCTGAGTCGCTAAATGAAATATAAAATCTTTCTGAGGTATACTTTTTTGTTTGTTTTATTATTCAATGGATTAATTGTCTCCTAAGCCTACTGACCCACGCTGAGTTGTCCCTGACCAAGTACAAAAACAGTACACATACATGATACATCCCCCTTCGCCTTTATGTTGACGATCTCCATATACTACTTATTGAAAGTTCCATGGTACTTTTCCTATCAAATCAGATTTGTTCCCCGTTTTGGCTCTGTGTGACCTTAACGTTTAGTACAATTTCTGATTTTTTCTTCATCTTGACCTCAGTAAAGATTATGGGCAAATTAAAAACAAAAGAAAGGCAAATAGTATATGTCGTAGTGTGGGGTCTTGTCAATGGGTTTGCGACGTACTAAGAGTTGGCATTTTATCAAATGACAGAGCATTGGTGCTGATGTCAATCAGAAACTCTTCAGGGGCTTTGCGACAACAGCAGCAGTGAGGGAGGGCCACCATGAGATTCTTGAAATCTTGATTAAAGCTGGGGCATCTCAGCCAGCTTGTGAGGAAGCTCTGTTGGAGGCAAGCTGTCATGGACATGCTAGTTTTGCGGAGCTGCTTATGTCTTCAGATTTAATCCGGCCCCATGTTGCTGTACATGCTCTTGTCACCGCATGCTGCAGGGGTTTCGTTGATTTCGTGGACACTCTCATCAAGGTAAAGCATCAATATTTACTTGCTTGCATGGCTTGTCAACTGCAACCTTTAGGTTCCACTTAAGAGATCATTTCTGTAAAACAGGATTGCACATTTAATGATTGCTTAGATTGAGCATTTAATCTTTGCTTTTAGTTTCAGTGAACATTAATAATATTTTGGAAATCAAAAACTAAAAAGGAACCAAATTGTTTTTACCAAAAAAGAGCCTTGTGGCCATACTTCCTATAGCAGTTGTGGTTTCTCTCCCCTGTTTCTTTGTAACAAAGTTAACATGCATGCTTCATCAGATCTCTGGATGGATCATTATATTACAACCCTTGGGATGTAAATATATTGTTAAAGTAGTTGGGCTAATATAATTTTGATTTGTTCACTTTTTATTTTTATTTTTTATTTTATTTANTTTAGTTGCCAAAAAAAAAAAGAAAAAAAAAATGCGAAAAATATTATGCCATTATTTTTTTGTGATGTCTAGTAATAGTTTTTTTAAGGTAAGCTGAGCTATTAATGACTAAATTACTGCAATATGTTTAGCAGCTACCATGAGGGCATCTTCTCCAAGCATTTTCTACTAATAGAAATAGAATTAGTAAGTTTGTTAGTATGTTAAACTGACATTACTGTTCATCTGTGTGGCAGTGTGGTGTGGATGCAAGTTCACCTGATAGGATGTTGCTCCAGTCATCTAAGCCTTCTCTGCACACAAATGTTGACTGCACTGCTCTCGTTGCCGCAATTGTTAATAGGCAGGTCTCAGTTGTCCGTTTGCTCTTACAGGTGATTTTTCAACCGGGTTTTAATATAAATTATTGTAAGAAGTACAATGTGAGGTTCAATTTCTTTACAAACATCTCCAAATGCAAACCCAGAGCTTTTGGAAATGCATCTGTGCATGAAATTATTCTGTTGAATTTCAAAAAGTAACACATGACACACTATACAACCCTTAAAAAGTGAGAAAATTAGGAATTGCGAAACGAGTTTACTTTAGATAGCTTCTCTTTGTAAGTCTGACACCTGTCAGACCATATGCCCCTTCTATAATGAGGGTGCAATAGCTTTGACAGCTGGATTTGTAATTTTGGATCAATACAATCCTACATGTTTCTGTGGTTGCATGATAACTGAACGGAAAATGGTTCAGATTCCTTATCTTGATTAGGACAATCAGTTATGCTGACTGAATATTGAATTATGTTTTCTTACTATTACTTGTCAATATCCTCCTCCTTTTCTCCTCATATCAAATGGTTGACAATACTCTTTTGGTCTTTCTCACAATGGAATAGGCTGGTGCTAGTACAGACACCAAAGTGAGGCTGGGAGCGTGGTCATGGGACACATCTACTGGGGAAGAGCTACGTGTAGGTGCGGGATTGGCAGAGCCATATTCTGTCTTCTGGTGTGCAGTGGAGTATTTCGAAAGCAGCGGTGCAATCTTACGAATGCTCTTACAGCAGCTCTCCCTCTATACCCCTCATTGTGGAAGAACCCTTCTGCACCATGCAATCTTATGTGGCAGTTCGGGAGCTGTCAAAGTTCTCCTAGATTGTGGTGCTGATGTAGAATCCCCCGTCACAACAAATGGGAGAACCATTTTTCGCCCAATTCACATGGCTGCCCGTCTTGGATTATCTAGGATCCTTCAATGCCTGATTGACTCTGGTTGTAGTATAGACTCCCAGACAGATACTGGTGAGACAGCACTTATGATCTGTGCAAAATATAGGCAAAAAGACTGTCTCCGAGCATTGGCCATGGCCGGTGCTGATTTTGGCTTGGTTAATGTTGCAAGTCAGTCTGTGAGTTCAATTGCTGGGTCAAGTCAGTGGTCCCTCAGTTTTCAACAAGCCGTGCTAGATGTGATAAGAGCTGGAAAGTTACCTCGATCCAGCAACTTTTCAGTTTTCTGTCCTCTAATGTTTGTTGCTGAGGCTGGTGATATAGCAGCCTTAAAAGCTCTAATAGCATGGGGAGGTTTCAATGTTGATTATCAGGATGATAATGGTTTCTCACCTGTAATGGTTACGGCTTTGAAGGGGCATGTTGAAGCATTCCGCTTGCTGGTCTATGCTGGGGCTGATGTAAGGCTGTGTAATAAATCTGGTGATACTGCGATTACCCTTTCACAAGCAAACAATAATCATGATCTATTTGAAAAGGTAATGCTTGAATTTGCACTTGAAAAGGGTAACCGTAATTCCAAAGGGTTCTGTGCATTACACTGTGCAGCTCGTCGAGGGGATGAAGATGCAGTCAAGTTGTTAACAAGCAGGGGGTACGATGTAAATGTCCCTGACGGGGATGGCTATACTCCGCTAATGTTAGCAGCTAGGGAAGGCAATGGAACCATATGCAAACTCTTGATCTGCCAAGGAGCTGATATCAATGTCAAGAATGCTAGAGGTGAAACAGCACTCTCACTTGCTTGGAAAAATGGCGGCATGAAAAATGATGCAGAGGGTGTGATACTAAATAAACTCGCTTGTAATCTTGTAATTGGTGGTGCCAAAGTCCGGAAGCACACAAAGGGAGGGAAGGGAAGTCCTCATGAGAAAGAGATGAAAATGATTGGAGATACAGGGGTGTTGCGTTGGGGTAAATCTAGCCGAAGAAATGTAATATGCCAAGAGGCAGAGGTGGGGCCGAGCCCAGCCTTCCGTAGTAATAGGCAGAGCAAGGGGGATGCTGATGAACCTGGAGTGTTTAGGGTGGTGACTAACAAGAACAAGGAGGTGCATTTCGTGTGTGAAGGTGGGCTTGAGACAGCAGAGCTGTGGGTGAGAGGTATTAAGATTGTGACAGAAGAAGCTACTTTGGGTAAAAACCAGAGGGTAACATGAAAGTTTGACAACTTGTCAATGGAGTAGGGATGTATAGATGTTTGGAGTACTTCATCTTGAAGTATTTAGAATCAGTTTGTTGTCAATGTAAAGGTTTTGATCCGCGCAGTAGCTGTAAATGCATTCTCATTTAATGGAAAAGAAAGTCGAAAACCCAGTAGCAATTTTAAAAAAAAAATAAAAAAATTATTTATTAAAGCACATGAAATTAATGCTTACTTGTTCCAAACAATGGCATGGCTCGGAGAGTTAATTTCACCACAAAACCAAATGCATTTAACAAAAAAAATAAAAAAATGCCAAATTGTAGCAAGAAGATGTTGAGGAGAAGCAAACCCAAAATAGGCTACCGATCTTCTCTCTATCTCTGTCTCTCTAAATGTATTCTATATTTCTAGTTCTACGCATAATTGAACACAGCTGTTATTTTGTAGCATGATGCTGCATGTAAGCATTGTTGTACAAATTATATGGTATAACCGTTATAACAAGAATATCTCATTGACCCAAGGTCTAAGCCATTAGAGATTCTTCATTTTGGTCTTAATTCCTTTTATTTTTATTTTTTGTCGATTTTATGAATTTCCATTCCTAGAAGTCGTGGGTATCCATCTTTGGAACTTTTATTAGTTGGACCTTGTGCCTTAATTGTCTCCGAGTCCAAGTTTTTCAGCTACTCTTCCTTTTACATCTTTCGTAATGCCCATGGGCTTTCTGTGACTTTTCATTCTTTTCGGAAGTATAAACCGATCAACCATGTCCTCCTTGTTTCACATATAAACATATTATCACTGCTAAACCAACTGCATCAAAGTTCCAAAACCATTCTACTTCTATAGGCAAAATAGCTTCTCATTGCCATATCCCCAGCCTAAACAGGTTAAAATATTAACCAGAAAAGAAGTAAATCTATTCACATACATATTTCAATTCCTTTTTATCATTGATCAAGTGGTGTATCCAACTAGAAGAAGCACCAATACATGCCAGTACAACTAATACTAGTTAAAGTAGACAGTCTGAATCCACAAATCACTGTAAAATCATAGGAAGGAGTTCCACAAGGTTTCAAGAGGTCTTACATGGCATTTTAACAAGACAGAGGGATTCATGTAAACCATATCAGTGCCTTTGGATAGAACTACTTGTATTTATTGCAGAAAGAATACTATTTGACTGGGGTTGAATCTCAAAAGAAACACTTCCTCTATGCTCATTTTGATAGCAAAGCAATAAAGTGATATTGGAAAAAAAAAAAAAAAGTAAGTATAACTAGTAATTGAGTATAGGGCTCTCTCAAACAATTGAAGACAGGCATAAATAGGTGTAGCCCGGCAAGGCAGGTTCTTCTTGCAATCAGCTTGTGATCTCCTTCTCCTTTGCCTTGCATAGGTCCTCTGCTGTCTTGATAAACTTTTTAGTTAATTCGTCAACCTGGGAAGTGCAGGTATTGTTAGAAAATACTCGCAGCAGCACTTACTTTCATCCATCAACTTAAGAGAAATTAACTTATAGCTCACTTCTTTCTCCATTCTCTTTAAATCATCTTTAGGGTATGTTGAATACAATTTCTTTATGGTATCCATTCCCTGTAAAAAAAAGAGAGATCAACAATGCTTAGAACAAACATTGAAGAACCTCAATCAGCAATGCTTAGAACAAACATTGAAGAACCTCAAACTATCTGCCCTTTTATTAGGGGTCCTCTCCTTGCTCAGCTTCTGTACTTATGCCTAGGACTATAATATGGTGCAATCATACTTGCTATGAGCTTGTATTTTGGTCCATGTAATGTCCAAAGATTTCATCTTTCCACGAATTTAAATGCTTGACAATTGCTTATCAAAATGAACANTGGCTATACTCCGCTAATGTTAGCAGCTAGGGAAGGCAATGGTACCATATGCGAACTCTTGATCTGCCAAGGAGCTGATATCAATGTCAAGAATGCTAGAGGTGAAACAGCACTCTCACTTGCTTGGAAAAATGGCGGCATGAAAAATGATGCAGAGGGTGTGATACTAAATAAACTCGCTTGTAATCTTGTAATTGGCGGCGCCAACGTCCGGAAGCACACAAAGGGAGGGAAGGGAAGTCCTCATGAGAAAGAGATGAAAATGATTGGAGATACAGGGGTGTTGCGTTGGGGTAAATCTAGCCGAAGAAATGTAATATGCCAAGAGGCAGAGGTGGGGCCGAGCCCAGCCTTCCGTAGTAATAGGCAGAGCAAGGGGGATGCTGATGAACCTGGAGTGTTTAGGGTGGTGACTAACAAGAACAAGGAGGTGCATTTCGTGTGTGAAGGTGGGCTTGAGACAGCAGAGCTGTGGGTGAGAGGTATTAAGATTGTGACAGAAGAAGCTACTTTGGGTAAAAACCAGAGGGTAACATGAAAGTTTGACAACTTGTCAATGGAGTAGGGATGTATAGATGTTTGGAGTACTTCATCTTGAAGTATTTAGAATCAGTTTGTTGTCATTGTAAAGGTTTTGATCCGCACAGTAGCTGTAAATGCATTCGCATTTAATGGAAAAGAAAGTCGAAAACCCAGTAGCCTTTTTTTTTTAAAAATAAAAATAAAAAAAATTATTTATTCAAGCACATGAAATGAATACTTACTTGTTCCAAACAATGGCATAGCTCGGAGAGTTAATTTCACCACAAAACCAAATACATTTAACAAAAAAAATAAAAAAATAAAATAAAAAAATGCCAAATTGTAGCAAGAAGATGTTGAGGAGAAGCAAACCCAAAATAGGCTACCGATCTTCTCTCTCTCTCTCTCTCTCTCTCTCTCTCAATGTATTCTATATTTCTACGCATAATTGAACACATTATTTTGTAGCATGATGCATTGTTGTACAAATTATATGGTATAACCGTTATAACAAGAATATCTCATTGACCCAAGGTCTAAGCCATTAGAGATTCTTCATTTTGGTCTTAATTCCTTTTATTTTTATTTTTTGTCGATTTTATGAATTTCCATTCCTAGAAGTCGTGGGTATCCATCTTTGGAACTTTTATTAGTTGGACCTTGTGCCTTAATTGTCTCCGAGTCCAAGTTTTTCAGCTACTCTTCCTTTTACATCTTTCGTAATGCCCATGGGCTTTCTGTGACTTTTCATTCTTTTCGGAAGTATAAACCGATCAACCATGTCCTCCTTGTTTCACATATAAACATATTATCACTGCTAAACCAACTGCATCAAAGTTCCAAAACCATTCTACTTCTATAGGCAAAATAGCTTCTCATTGCCATATCCCCAGCCGAAACAGGTTAAAACATTAACCAGAAAAGAAGTAAATCTATTCACATACATATTTCAATTCCTTTTTATCATTGATCAAGTGGTATATCCAACTAGAAGAAGCACCAATTCATGCCAGTACAACTAATACCAGTTAAAGTAGACAGTCTGAATCCACAAATCACCGTAAAATCATAGGAAGCAGTTCCACAAGATTTCAAGAGGTCTTACATGGCATTTTAACAAGACAGAGGGATTCATGTAAACCATATCATTGCCTTTGGGTAGAACTACTTGTATTTATTGCAGAAAGAATACTATTTGACTGGGGTTGAATCTCAAAAGAAACACTTCCTCTAAGCTCATTTTGATAGCAAAGCAATAAAGTGATATTGAAAAAAAAAAAAGAAAAAAAAAAAAAAGAAAGAAAAAAAAGTAAAGTATAACTAGTAATTGAGTATAGGGCTCTCCCAAACAATTGAAGACAGGCATAAATAGGTGTAGCCTGGCAAGGCAGGTTCTTCTTGCAATCAGCTTGTGATCTCCTTCTCCTTTGCCTTGCATAGGTCCTCTGCTGTCTTGATAAACTTTTTAGTTAATTCGTCAACCTGGGAAGTGCAGGTATTGTTAGAAAAGACTTGCAGCAGCACTTAACTTTCATCCATCAACTTAAGAGAAATTAACTTATAACTCACTTCTTTCTCCATTCTCTTTAAATCATCTTTAGGGTATGTTGAATACAATTTCTTTATGGTATCCATTCCCTGTAAAAAAGAGAGAGATCAACAATGCTTAGAACAAACATTGAAGAACCTCAATCAACAATGCTTAGAACAAACATTGAAGAACCTCAATCAACAATGCTTAGAACAAACAAGAACCTCAAACTATCTGCCCTTTTATTAGGGGTCCTCTCCTTGCTCAGCTTCTGTACTTATGCCTAGGGGTTTTTAGGACTATAATATGGTGCAATCATACTTGCTCATGCTTGTATTTTGGTCCATGTAATGTCCAAAGATTTCATCTTTCCACGAATTTAAATGCTTGACAATTGCTTATCAAAATGAACAAACAAGATAACTCTTCACTTCTTTCGCAACTAAGTTTCAATTAATATATAACTATATATCTTGCTTATGATGCTAAAATATACAACAAGATATAATGAAAGTAATTTATTTGAAACGGAAAAGTTTTGATTGATCTACTTACCTTTTGGCGAGCCCTTCTTATACTTTGTCTGGCATCCTCGCAGGACTTGGTGACGACTTTACACACAGCCTAGTACAGAGTTCCATTCATGTGATAATATTACTGTCGTAATGCAAAGAACAAGAACTGAACGAGCGGGGAAAAAAAATTAAAGAGGAAAAGCAATTATGAAGTCACCTGAATATGCTCTTTGGTTAATCTGGGCAAAATGTACACAATATAGATTAGTCACGCATTAAAGCACATGGGCAAGTTAAGAATTAGTTTGGTGACTATTGCTGAGTCATAACCACTAACTAACTTTTAAAATCAACTAAGACTATGAATGAATTGCATCTCTAGTGCTGTTAAAGAAATTGGGCTTTGGAAACTAATGACAAATAAGTTGAATAAGATGAGTGCTTACGGAGGAATAACTGCAATCAATCGCTCACCATCAGCTTTAGGATTCAGCCCCAAGGGAGATGAAACAATGGCACTCTCTAAATGTTTTAGGGCCTGAAGAAAATAATCATTCATGGTTACATATTCAGCTTTGAATGTACATGGGTTTGTTTAACATCAACAAAATTTAAAAAAAATAAAATCAACTCGTTCATATAAAGTTTTACTCCAAATTTCAGATTCCAGACAACCAAATTGTAATACCACCAGAACCCTTTCTAAATGCAAGAATAGTATCACATGTTAACAGCAAAGAAACATTGACACAACAGATTCCAATCTTATTCAGATATGCTTAGTTCATTACAGTTGGATCAAAAGGATTTATCGACAAGGTTTTTGAGTCCATGACTGAAACGACAGCCATCTGGTTCAAAGGCAGCTTTACACCACCAGTTTCCACTATAATGTGGTCAAGCATTCCTGCATAGACAACAAAATTAGAAACAACAATTCAGACCCAAAAAACATACAGAAAAAAAATGATTAGCAAAATCAGATGGCGATGCTACAGCAATGCACCTGAAGATGCCCGTCCCGTTCGCAGTTTGCTCAATTCTCCTGATAATGCAGAAATTGCTGCCTCCATCTGTGAGGTAGCATTTGCCTTAATAGTTGGCCCCAAATCTGGTAAAACTTCCATTGTGTTCCCAGCTGAATCATCCTCTGAAAAAAATGGCAAAGATTAAAGAAAAATTAGCTACTTATAGCGATCGTGTCTTTGCCCAAAACAAAATGTTTTTGGATTTCATTCTGCAAAGTGAAGTGGTTTCGACAAAGTAAAACATTGCCCTCAAGATGCTAAAAAATCATTCTCAGACTGAAGTAAAATGGGCTACCTATAATATTTTTTTTTAATTTTTTTTAATATAGTTAAAATTACCTCCAAAAGCTAAAAACTTTTCCTGATTTTCTACCCATATAGGCTATAACCAAACATAATGTCAAAGTTAGAATTTTTCTTCTTATAGAGAGAGAAAGAGAGGAAAGTACTTGACTTGCGGCCTTTAGCGAAGCCTCTGCGACTTTTACAGATCAAGTCCAGTGCCGGGAAAGAGAAAACCCTTGTTGGCGAAGTCTCGGAGTTACAGACACTATTGGAGAAGCTTATTAAGTGAGATATTTCACGTCCGTACGAAGACCCAGAGCTACGAAGAAGAAGGACATTCCTATACGAGAATGCGCGTCTGAGAAAGATCGCCATGGCTGTATCTCATTAGAAAAAAAAAATTCACTTTCTTGGGTTTAGGGTTTTAGATTCTTGGTTAAAACCCTGGAGAGGTCCCTCTGAACAGAGAGAGAGAGAGAGAGAGGAGGTCCGACTTCTGAGATTTGGGCCTCCAAGGATTGGTGAAGCCCAAACGACAGTACCTCCAACGGCATGTCGTTTCATTTTGCTTTTGGCTCTGATTTTTGAATTTTTGGACATTTTATATCTTATTTTCCAGCAGATTTTGCACGTGGTTTTACACTGACCGAGTATATGTCTCTCAGCGGCTGAGATTTGGCTACAACCATATCTATCTAAACACCAGCCCCTTCTACTTCCTTTGAGAAGGTCGCAGGCAATAATTTCAAACCCATTTTTAACTTTTATTTTTCTTGTTTTTTGTTATTTTATTATTTTATGTTTTTGGAGTTGGTGGAATTAAGCTGAATATGAATGCTGTTTGTCAAATTCGCTCCGCCAACTTTCCATCTTTGCCAGGAGCAAGTTTCAGCAACTCAAGGTGACTCCTTCAATCTCTTTCCTTCAACTTTTTTCTTGTCCATTTTCTTACATGCATGGTATTTGCAAATATATATACTGAATTTATATGTCATGGTAAACAAAGGTAGGGACTTGGCTGTTGATTGGTAGAGATTCCAAGAGCTTTAAGTACATTTGGGGTTTTAATAAGTAGGATTTTAGAAGAATGGGTGGTAAATTTCCATGCTTAAATGAAATTTTGACATGGGCTTTGAGTTGGGTAGCTAAATGTTCTGAAGAATGAGCCATGGAAAGTGATTTGGTAGAGTATGGAAGAGAAAAGATGTTGGAGGTGGTGAAGTAGTGAGCCTCGCTTGTGTATTTATATATAGCGGTGGAGTTGAATGAGCATGAAAATGTATTATGTGTTTTTTTTTTCCTGATAAAAAGGAGGAGCCAAAGGCTCAAGAAACTACATGTGTTTTGGGATCTTTGAACTTGAAGTTTTCCATATTTTCGCATGTTAAGACATGGATTTTGATAAGCTAACAGAAAGACAGGATTTTGATAAGCTAACAGAGAGACTGACTTGGAAATGGTTGGGCTATAGTAGTACTACTTGCATATCTCTGTTTCCATACTAGTTTGTCTAGCATCAAATTCAAGTAGAATTGTTGAATTTGTTTAATTTACTCGCAGGACACAACAAGCTTTCACTCGGAAAATCTTTTTCTGCCAGGCAAATTTCGGTGAGAAGTTAATTACAGATTTCTTGTTATTCAGGTGTTTAGTCAATTTACTCATCGACTTTAGTATCTTCTGTTGAGAATGTTGTTCGAAAAATTAATTTTGTATGAATTAATTTTTCATTTTTGAATAGAAATTGTAAATGGGTTTTTTCACAATTTAGAGGTTGCATTGTTTTAGATAGGTTGATACCATTGATAAGGTATCTTTTCACAATGGTTGCCACCTTTTAGGAAGGTATCACTTCATTAGTCAAAGGCATTTTTATATTTAAAAGGGTATCTTTATACAAAAAGGAATCTTTATGAATTGTTATATCTCTTGGTTCAAATCCTTTCAACTTCTATAAATAAACTCATTTATATTTCAATTTAATTTATTCAAGCAATTCAGTTATATTCATTTCATTGTCAATATCCATATTAGAGAGAACATTAGTTACATGTATTGTGGAGGAGTTCAAGTCAAGTTTGGTTTGATATTCTTAACAATTTGGAGTGCGACTACTGTCAAGAAATCGTCTTAGAAGGCTATTGTCATAAATCCATGAGCACCTGAGAGGGGCAAAATTCATCTTAAGGACATAGAGTCAAACTCTAGCCTTGATTTATTTACTGGTTTTTCTATCATCTATCCTCTTTCTATTTATTATTGCTTGATATCAAAGATTTTTATATATTATGTTCCTTGAATAAAGTTTTTGTGTATTATTTGGTTTGTACATAATCAATACACACTAATTGTTTCTAACAAATGTAACTAACAAATGTATTCTTGATGTTTTTACAGCTGATTCTGGGATTAATGGTTCATATAGCTTAAAAGTGGTACCTCCTACCCTTTTAACAGCAGAAAAGGAAGAAGCAAAGGCTGTCTTAACCTTGTTCTTGAAGAAACAAGGTTTAAGCAATGCCAATGCTGCAAAAATCATCAACAAGTCAAACCTTTTCATTGACCACCTAGTCTCGAGGCTTCATTCTGTTCATAAATCTCGGTATCTAGTAGGTTCGATTTCAACATGTTACTGCTTCTTTTTAGCTACAGCATGAACTATTGTTGTCCATTCCAGATTGGGCTATCTTCTGACATAATTCCCAATAAATTGCAGGCCGAGAGCTAACAACTCTTGAGATCAGGGATGCTCTTATTCCTTACCTTGAATCCCTTCAAGAAGAGTATGAGAGTGTGCTGTTAGATGTGGTTGAAAGCTTTCCAAATCCACCTGTTAAAGAAAAACCGGCTGCACCTATACCTACATCCCCATCGCCATCGCCATTGCCATCGCCATCGCCATCGCCATCGCCATCGCCATCGCCATCGCCATCCCCATCCCATTCATCCATTGACTCTAAGAAGC
>QANX01002768.1:0-18514 GCA_003254975.1 Ochetophila trinervis | reverse complement strand
ATATATATATTTGTTTTTTTTTTTTTTTCAGCTGCAAATGTTTTGTTTCTTGAGTCTCCTGCTGGGGTAGGATTTTCATACTCAAATAGAACATCAGATTATGACAAAAGTGGAGATAGAAGAACAGCTGAAGATAATTATGTGTTTTTGGTGAATTGGTTGGAAAGGTTTCCTGAATTCAAAGACAGAGATTTCTATATTTCTGGGGAAAGCTATGCAGGACATTATGTTCCTCAGCTTGCTCATACTATTCTCTACCATAACAAGAAGGCCAACAAGACCATTATCAACCTCAAAGGAATTATTGTAAGTTCTTCTTTCTGTCTCTCTCACTCTACACTCAGTTAATGGGACCCAAGCTTATTAGGATGACCCAAAATCATCCTATTAATTGGGGTCCAATCCCAGCTAAGTGCTATTTTTGTATTTGTTTTTGCTAATTGCACATGTGAAGCATTGTTTTTGATTCCTATCTATCTGTGAAGCAATGATAATACCCATGTCTTCATAATCATGATAAGCTCTCTCTCTCTCTCTCATTCGAAGGTTCTTGGGTCCAACCTTTAGATTCCATTGGGTTTTCTTTGACCCACTTTCCACATTTGGTGGAGCCACTTTATGATCACGATGTCCAATTTTGTTCTCCAAATTCTTTCATTATTACCAATTGGCTGGCAGTTTTAGTCAAATGAAATCTGCACTAGGCTCTTTAGTCCATTTGGGCCATAAAGCCCATTTACAACTTTTGGGTGGTCAGTCTAGACTGATGACTTGGCCCATAAACTTTAGTATGGAGAATTTCATTTTATCTTAGAGCTATAAAGTTACATATTACTCAAATAACTTTGTGTGTCACATATATTATGCAGATTGGAAATGCAGTGATCAACGATGAAACCGATTCAAAAGGGATGTATGACTTTCTTGCGTCACACGCCATCATTTCAGATGATGCTGCAAATACAATCCAAAAGCATTGTGATTCCTCACCCAATGCTACCTCTCAAACCGAGGAGTGCAATGAAGCCACTGATGAAGTTGAGAAGGACATTTACTACATTGACATCTACAACATCTATGCCCAAAGCTGTGCTTCTTCCAATCTCACTACTCGCCCCAAAAGAGCCTCTGTAAGTAACAAAAACACAATCCCACATTCATGGGTTTAATTTTGTCCCCAATTTTGTTCTTTGATTGTCACTTGGTTTCTGAGAAAGTTTACAGTTGGTAAAGATTGTGTTGTTGGGTTTGTAATATACTGCAGGTACAGAAGTTTGATCCTTGCAGTGATTACTATGTGTATGGTTACTTGAATAGACCAGATGTTCAAGAAGCTCTCCATGCCAATGTGACTAAGCTCACACATGATTGGGAACCATGCAGTGATGTGATCAAAGATTGGAAAGATGGTGCCTCAACTATACTTCCCATTATACGCGAGCTAATGGCCAATGGACTCAGAGTTTGGATTTTCAGGTAATTAAGTACATGGTCATCACCGGTATCATTTTGGCTTTGTGAAACCGAAACAGAGATTCTGAATCATATAAATCGGGATTGTTTGTGAATGCAGTGGTGATATAGATGGAAGGGTACCAGTTACTTCAACCAAGTACTCCATTCAAAAGCTCAACCTTCCTGTGAAGACCCAATGGCATCCTTGGTACCTCAATGGGGAGGTAAATTTGGGAAAAATAGTTTATACACTTGGTTGATTTTGTCCATTCTCTTATGGAAGATGAACATAGAAAACTCAATCTGAACTTGGATTTTCTTCATCTTTGTTATGAATATAATTAAATAGAATGTTTGTGATAACAGGTTGGTGGATACACAGAAGTATATCAAGGGGACTTAACATTTGCAACAGTAAGAGAAGCAGGGCATCAAGTGCCAAGCTATCAGCCTGCAAGAGGTCTTTCACTTATCAAACACTTCCTTGATGGCACACCACTTCCAGATACTTCACGATACAGCTGATTTCTATAATAAGCTTATCAGTTCAGCAATATATATGTATTTAGAAAATGTTATAGTATCTCAAGCTAAGTTGGTTTGTCATTTTACAATTACTTTAGAGGTTCAATTGTCTACTTTAATTTTAACTGTTTTTTTTTTTTTTTTTTTTTTGTAAAACACAATTTGCCAACTTTTGACGTTGAGCAGAGTAGGCTCCAAAACCGATAAAAATTCTGATTTCGCCAATCATAAATTCTGCAGATATTTTGTTGCTGAACAAAGTAGAAATTAATATTTACAAGAACCTCGTAACTAAAGCAATATATTGCAATTATCTATGTATGTAATAATATGTAATTGAGAGAAAAATTAATATATTACTCCTAAATAGAACTTATAAAGAATCGAAAACAAAACTCTCTAAAATCTCAATTTCAAACACTATTCACACCTACATAGCTCTTTCTCGAAGTCCTCTATATATCTTTGAATTTCTATAGATTCAATAACCTCTCTTTAGATTTGATAACATTACAACAAGAATCTAAACTTCTGATTTATATTGTTACATAGTCGGTTAAAAATAATCAAACATTTGACAGCTTGCAATTTGTATTAATCCACAGCTATAATTTGAGCTGTAATTTACTCGGCTTGAAAGCTAAGTCTTAAGCGGCAATTGAACTTGGCAGCATTCAAAGACGGCAATTTGAAGTCAACAATTTGAGCTTGGACTTTTTACTACTGCTTGAAATAACTATATAGGAGAGAAATAATTATTCTTTTTTTGTTGTTTCAGTAAAAATGTAAGTTTGATGATTGAGTTTTTCATTTGGAAGCAAATCATTTTAGGTATAGGATTTGAACAATGTCCTAAAACATTGCATTCTTATGCAAGATTGTAGAAGTGGAACATATAATTTCATAGGATGACAATGTCCTAGATTATTTAGAAGAGCTTTTGATATAAAATGATGCAATAAAACAAAAATTCAATTAATATGAGAATCTTTTATATATATATAGACAAAAACAAGAACATGATACTAAAAAAAAAAAAAAAANAACAAAAAAAAAAAAACTCCCCCCCTCTCTGCTTTTCTTCCCTATCTATCTTCTCCCATTTCCTTCTCCACTTCTCTTTTCTCTCTTCCTCACTTTCACTTTCTAGTTTTCTTCCCCTGCCATTTTCCTCTTCATTCATTCTCTCCTTGCTTTTCTCTCAATTTCACTATTCACTTTTTCTCTCTTCCCTCTACTATCTAAATTCTCTTTTCACATTCTCTCATGGCTCTAATTAATTTTTCTATTTATAAACTCCCTTTGCATTTTCTCACATTATTTTTTTCTCTGCAGTTTCATTACATCCTCTTTCTGCTCTATCTACTTTTCAACTCTACATTTTAGTTTGTCTCTAAACTTTCTATCTCTACTTTATTTCTCTCCACACTTTCATTCTTTACACTTTCTCAACTGCATTCTTTCTAATTTCTCTAACTCGTATCTCTAGCTTCTCTTTTCCTTTGGCATGATATTATAGTGTGTAATTGTTCCACAAACTAGCAATGTCAAGATTTTGTGAATTTCATTTGTCCTTGATTACAATAAGTTTTTATCTTGTAATTGTGAATTTACAATTGAGATTTTCTTTTTTACATATTCCGTTACATATTATGTTTAAGACTTTCCCATACTAGTTTATATCGTATGGTTTTTCCAATACTAGTTTAAAACATATGTTTTATTATCATTATTAAATACTATGATTATATATATATATATATATATTATGAAAATAGTTTTTTGTATCTTAACTAATATTATTTTACTATACATATATTATTAAAATGTTTTTTTTTTGGTATATTCAGTATCTTTTCCAATTCTAGTTTATAAAGATAATTTGTCAAATCTATATATTCCTTTTTGAAAGCTAATAAAATTTATGTTTTATTACATTATAAAATACTACGATTATATATATATTATGAAAATAGTTTTTTGTATGTTAACTAATATTACTTTACTATACATATATTATTAAAATGGTTTTTTTTTTCTTTTTGTATATTCAGTATTTATTCTAAGAAAAAGTGTATTTGAATCTGATAACATTAATATTATTTTTGTATTTAGTCCAATAGAAAGTATAGTAGAATCTTATAAAAAAGTATAGTAACAATATAATTTCCTTTTCTTATAGTTGAATCTAATAAAAAGTATTGTTATAATTTTCTTTTTGTATTTATTCTAATAAAAAGTATAGGTGAATAAAAATAGTCTCAATAAAATTATTTTTTTATTAAAAAAAGAAGAAGTAATTTTTACTTTATATTTATAGTTCGTACTTTTGTTTTTTTAATTTAATCTTGTAGTTTTTTTTCTTATTAGAAGATTTTCTTTATACTTTTGTTTGTTTTTAAGTTTTCAAGGACAAATGAAATTTTCAAAACTAGGCATCAATAACCGTGGAATAAACGAATTACCCCAAAAACTATAATCTCCAGCCAAGAGTAAAGTAGAAACTAAAGAGAAAAGCAGAGGCAAGTTAGAGAGAAAGCATAGACAAAATATAAAGAGAAATTGGAAGAGGAAAGTAATAAGAGAAAGTTTTACAAACTAAAAAAATATAGCATGAAACTAGATATAAAAGGAAGAGACTGTAAAGAGAAAACATGGAGAGAAAAAAAGTAATGTGGGAAAAATAAAGTAGGAGAGTAAATAAAAAGAAAAATTTTAAAAAGAGGAGATAAAATGAAAAGAAAAAATTAGAAAGAGAAAGAAGATAGACAATTTAAATAGAGAAATTAAAGAAAGAAGTAGAGGAGAGAGGAGAAATTAAGAGAGAAAAAGTGAGAAACTAGATGGCAAAAGCGAGAAAAATTGAAAAGGAAAATGCAGAGAGGGAATGCAGGAGACGAAAAAGAAAGCAGAGCACACAAACACACACCACACCCACACAGGAGGCTAAAGCCCTTGGGCAATCCCCAAGTGGTCTTTTCTCTCCCAAACCAAAAACTCATCCATTTTTATTTGTCTTAGTCCACCCTTCTATTCTTGTACAACAATCAGAACCCTCCTTGTGCAACAACTACCACAACCCACCACCACCACAACAACAACAACAACAGTACAAGACTACCACTTTTTCCATATACAAGTACAACCATCCAGAACCCCTACTTATACAACGACCTATATATATAAGAATTATTTGAAGAAGCTTTTTCCAGATTCTTCCGTGTCATAAACTGATGAGGCAAATGATTCATATATGCAGTGGAAATAAATGAAGGATCCCTACTTCTTTTCCAGTTTCGTCTCTACCCGTCTCATTCATTGTTGATGCAATCCCGATATATGAAACATACAGAGAAAAACAGAAATAACAGTAATAATATTAATAACCTGTCTGTTTATTTATTTTTTACCTTCGATTAAAAGATCAAAAGGAAGATCTTGATGATCCCTCCCAAATAGAGCAATAGTCTATGTCATTCATTTTACAGAAAGAATTTAAATACCCTGTTTAAATTTTGGCTTTCTGGGCAACATGATAATTACATTACAGACAACATAACATAATAGCATTCTAAACTTAAGAAAATCAGAAACTATTACCCAATTTTTTTATTTAAAAAGTTCCATTTTTTATATTTTCACAATTTTGGTCTTAAAACAAAGAGCCTCCCTCATATCCAATTGTTTTTATCTTATCAAAATTCTTCAATAACCAGTTTATTTTTCATGCCTTTTTTACTTTTTCTCAGATACAAATCATGCAGGTGATAAAATATAAAAACCAAGATAAATATAGAACAAATAAACTCTGACCCAGTCATAAGATCATGAAAGAAAAGCACTTAGTTCGGAGAAAAAAAAAACATTTGCCAATATCAAAGCAGNAAAAAAAAAAAAAAAAACAATTTCCAATATCAAAACACACACTTAAAATTAATCATATGCATGCAGACATGTAGTTGAATCTCATGGATGCATAGAAAATCAAATAATTCTCAGAAAAATAGAGCCATCAGGCAGTAACAACTTTTTTATGACTTAGAAATCATGTTTTCCTGGCCTGTCACTGCAAATATGTTAAGAAAAAAACAGAGGGTTAAAGTGTGAGGATATGTGGGGAACCCAGAAAAAGCTTCCAAACATTTGATTTTGACCTTGTTGAAAAACGCCATGTTTAGTTGCTAGGAACATTGACTAACCTCATATATACAGAACACAATGCCCTTGCTGCACCATGGAAATAAGCTGCGTAATGACCACTCTGAATGAATCAAGAAAGCCAATTAAAAAGCTATATTTCTAAATTTATGAAATTGATAGATTATCAGTAATTAGCTGCTTCAAAAGGAAGATTGAAGGTGCTAGAAGAAAAATAACTAGTCTGTAATGTTAAGTACAAGTTTCTTATTTATTTAATTACCTTTTTTCCTCAGAAAGTATTCTAAAAGATATGAGTCAAAGATCTATGACCTCAATGACATTAATGTCAGAAAAGGTTTCAATCTATAACCTGGATTACTACAGTAACTCATTCTGCAACACAGAATAAAAGATTCAGATCAACATCCCACTGAAAACAAGTTATGTAATGAACTTACTAGTTCCTCGCTCATCTTCTTGAAGCCAAACTTCTTTGTTCACATAGATAGACTCAGCTTCCTCAGCAGAACAGGGAGCACCAGATTTTCCACATTCAGGGAAGACAGCAACCACTCTATACAGGTAAATAATGCTTGAAAATAACCCTGTGAAAAAAAAATGAAAATGCTCAGTCTTATAGCCCTAAAATTCATGTACTCCTCAAATGAGATAAAAGGTACTGACACCCATAAAACAACAAATTTCTGATCCAGCCTTCATACTTTTCCTAGATGTTCTCTACTACTTGTAGCCACAAGAGGAAGCTCAGCAACTTCCCAACCAAAAACTCTAAGAAGACAGGAAATACAACCTGTGCAGCCATTACATGTACAGTGATAGTGGTCTGATGAACAATGTAAACACAAAATCAACTGCACAAAAAGAATAAACCTAATGTTAATAAAATTGGTATACCTCACGATTAAAAGCTACACAATACATTCCACTAAACTCTTGGCCCGATATATTTCTCCTGCAAATATTTTTTAAAAGAAAATGTTAAAAAAATATATTGAAATTATAGAACAAAAAGCACATGATTATGCTCAATAGTCATGGTGCATAAGCCACAGAACATTATTGGAACTCTGAAACTGAAAAGATAATCAATGTTCAAACACGAGTGGATTTAGAACATGATAGCAAAAGTACAATAATTTTTCTTAAATAAAACGGTAAATAGTAAGGTTCATCAGAGTTTCGTAAAAATAACAACCAATAAATCATGTTCCAGCTCTATAATATCAGTTCAAGCTAGCAAGAATCTAAAATAATATAAAGATTAACAAATGTTTAAATCTTAAAGACTGAAAAGATCAGAAAAGCTAAACTTCCTCCTACTTATTTGTATTTGCATATCTCAGAGGCTGATTCAAAGATTTTGGTGGACGAAAAACATATCAATATATCAAAAAATAAATAAATAAAGAGAAACAAAAGGAAGAGAAAAAAGACAGACATACACAAATTAGAAAATTAACTCACCCGTAGACCATAACAGGAACCAAATCACGACCATATTTTGCAACAATAGGATCAAAACATTCCTTTAGAATTCAGCAAACCTGTCGATATACTCCGTTTTTGGACTCATGCAGGAAATGAGGTTATTGGCTATCAAGTTCTTTACAACAAATTCCTCAAGTGCTTCCTGGTATTGTCTACACAATTCAATTCGGCCCCCATAACCAGAACTCAACATTTCCACAATATTCTGAACATCCACCTTTTACTCCATCTATACCACAGATTGCAAGGTAGCTATGCAAATCGTCATAGAAACTACGAATCTTCAAAGGGTCAGAATTCCTTATCCACCTCATTCCGAGATCATCCAAGACCACAGAAAACCAAAATATTTCTAATATAACCCAAAAATCCATATTAAAATAATTGACTAAGCTAAAAGACAAACAGATGGTGTGGGTGATAAATACTTTACCTTGGCGATCGGCGTTGCAAGAGCAACCTCCTGAGACGCTGCCTCTGTCTTCCCACGATCCCACTCAACGGAGGAGAACAGAGGGGGATATAGAGAGAGAGAAGTTGGAGAAGAAGAAAAAGAGAGTGAAATATCGAGGAGGAGCGTATGCAACAGCTATTTAAAGGATATTTTGAAATTCTAACGGCTATTTTTCTTTTGAAGAATATACTAACGGCTATTTATGAGGAATTTGGGTTCAACGGTACAAAATAGACAAAATTTCTGGAAAAAGAAAAATACAAAGTTTTTATTTCTCATTTTTTTTTTTCAGAAAAAAGGAAAATAAAAATAAAAATAAAAGGACCGCAGTACAAAAAGGATAATTTAGACTTCCCTCTCTATCCCTCATTATCTCCGCAACCAAACAAGCAAAAAATAAAAAATAAAATTTGAAGGCTATCCAATGCCTAAAACTGGTTTCAGATCGAGAAATAGAAATGAAATTGATCTATAATACCTGATTTTAGAGAGAGAGAGGAAAAGAGATTCTTGTGCTCTGGTGAGTGATCTCTGAGAAGACGAAAAGTTGTTGCAATTGTTTATTACGGGAATGGAGGAAAATGAGTGATCAAGCTCATGCAGTGATCAAGCTTTATCTTCCGAAACCAAGATGAACAGAACACTCACCTACTCTCTCTGATTGTTCTGATGAAAAAAGAAAAAAGAAAAAAAAACCCAAACACAGTAAATTAAAAAGCCAACCTCTTTGCTGAAAAAACCAGCTTGGTTCTCTTCCATATATACACGATTGGATACAAATTCAAGGGGACACGTGTCTTGATCAAATGCCAGTTCAAAGAAGTAATAAAATCCTTTAGAGCTTTCTGTTTCAAAATGTAGTAGATTGCTGTACATAGCATAAAAATATATTATTTAAATTTACATAACATAATTGTGTAACTAATTGAAAAATTATCTGTAAAGTGTATAAAAATTATTTATGATGAATAAATTATTATATATTTTATTAAATATTTTTAATTTTTGAATTAATTTTTTTTTAATTTTTGTTTTAAAATTTAACAATGTTTGATAGAATTTTTAGAAGTAAATATTTATTTTGACAATATCAATGCAATGTCAACTCAACATTTATTATAGACATTACTATAGAAGTATATTTTTTCAAAATAATTTCTATATTTACTTATATAACATGTTAATTTTAAAAATTCATATTTCATTGGAAATGATTAAAATCAAACTATATTATACCACTGATATTATGCCACATCATACTATATTAGAAAAGATATACATCTTATATTCTTTAATTGTAATTCTGGATCCCACTCAAGTGAAAACTCCTCAAAATTCAACAGGGGTTCATGCATGAACCCCCCTTTCATTTTATGTTTTTTTAGTAATTTTTTGCATATTAAGTAATTTTATTTGTTATTAAATAATTTTTTTTATATTATGTAATTGTTTTCCATATCAAGTAACTTTTTCATCTATATCAAGAAACTTTTTTGAAGGGTTTCCTTGAACTCTCTTAAACAAAGGGGTTCACTTGAAAAATTTTATGTAATTCTCTATTAGAAAAGTCTTCTTGCACACTTTGATGATGACCAATGATATTATGCCATAGTCTATATTAGAAAAGATAAACAATTTAATATGTATATCTCAAGATCTGTTCATAACCTGTATCCATCAATATATTAGTTAAGATATTTATTTTTATATATCGATAATGATTTGAATACCATTGATCTTTTTATCTGTAAAACAGAAGTAATACCAATGAGCACAATGATTTCTTACTCAATGAACGAAGCCCTTAGCCGTTACAACAAGTTTATTTCTGTTTGTTATTATTATGCACATTCATATCTTTCTGTTTATTTATAAACACGAGTTATGTGCTAATATTCATCTCCGTTTATAAATTGAAAATAAACCGAGCTTTCATAGAATATTAGATTTTTGAGTTTAATGAGCCGATTGAAATATTATAGAAAAAGTGTGCCCATAAACTTCATTTCAAAAGTTAGTAGCCATACTCAATCCCATTGATAGTACAAATAATTTTCTGTAAGTGAATCTCATGATAAATTATCATATACATTTAAATTCAAACATGTATAGTTTGATCTTCTCTTCAAGGTCCAGCTACTCCATTCTGGTTTAGAACCAAAATCAAAGCCCTTTAATGTCATTTGAGGTATCTTTAGGAAGGCCATCTTATGGATCTTTGCCTTTGACAATGGTGTTATAGTAGATCGTTGTTGAAGCTAATATAAAATAATCAATTAGTTAGGAAGTTATATATATAAAAGTACAGAGGTCTATAAGACTAACTGTGTGAGTGAAGTTTCATTTGTTGATGCGTTCATCTTTTTGTAGAACATTTTTCCAGAGATCAAATGGGGGATTTATTATTTGGCTCAATTATGAGTCTCATGCAACAACAGGGAAAATTGAAAATGTATTAGAGATTGTTTCTTTCAAAGTTGAATTCAATCTCTGGTTCACCATTGAATTCTTCTCTCCAAATTGAAAAAGTTAAACTTTTGGAAATGGGATAATTCAAATGGAGTGTCACTAGTCAATGAAATGGAAGGAAATTTAAGTTCAGATTGAGCTTTCCTGCTTTCATCTCGAAGAAAAGCTTAATCACTTAAACCACCAAGGAAAGGAAATCAGCTTTCTAGTCTAAATGTTGAGATGAGGAGAGAGTGAGAGGTTGCTCTGGTCTTGTTCTTTTTAAGTTTTTATTCTCTCTTGCTCTTCTTTCTTAATCTTTTGAATAAAATTTCTTTCTTCACTTCTTTAAAGGGCTTTTAGTTTTCTTAGCTTTTGAAAAAGACCGCCACTTTTCTTCTGTTGGTAATGAATTTGATAGCTTTATTAAAAGTGAAGAGTTCTAAGGTCATTCTGATTCCATGTTTCAGTTCTAAAGGTACTAATCTTTCTCACCAAAAATAAATAAAAAAAAGTGGTAATATATCTTGTAACTTGCTAAAATATTCAACATAACATATTTTCTAAGACTCTTGTATATCCTCATTGATTATCCTTTTAGTGGTTTTTATAAACTGAGTGATCAAAGTTATTCATTCTTTAAGTTTTTAAATGGAAGATAAAAACAGTAACTTAATCTGATCTTAGATTTCCTTCCAGACATTTTTGACAAAAAAAAAAAATAAAACTTTTTATGTTAATAAAGTTACAACTTTCTGTGTTAATAAGAGTGCTGTGCTGATTTTTTGGTATATGTCCTCATTTTATGGATTGAACACTTTGAATCTATAAAACGGAAAAAAAACAATCGATTACAAATGCTCTAGCGGACCATGTTCACTCTCCAATGCTAAAGTCAATTAACATTTCCATGGCTAAAGAAAAATGGCAAAGAATGAAAATTGAAAAGGGGTGGAATATTTTTAAATTTTCTGTATGTTTTTTCAATAAAAATGATGATAAACAGTGATATTTCTTTATTCTTCCCAGTCAAAATGGGTCAAAATTCATTCAAAAGGGTAAAATTTTGGGAGTCCAACGAGGAAAAGAGAGAGGGAGGCCAAAAGGGAGCCAAATTATGCTGATAGCTTTGGAAGGCATGTAGAGATTAGACCTTTTAGGTTTTCACATCATTTTCTATATAACCATAGAATCAATGATCATGATTGATCTTGAATAAAATTTATTTAATGGATGAGAGACAAATGACAAACCAATCATTGATTTTGAACTGAATAACTAAATTATTTTTTGTTTCCAAACTATTTGGGCATTTATTAGGTTTAACTCAATCAAATTAAATAGACTTGTAAATGATAAAAATCCCTGTAACAAAGAGAAGCAGAGGGCATCAAGTACCCAGCTATACATCAGTCTGCGAGAGGTCTTTGACTGATAAAACACTTCCTTATAAGCTGGTTTTCCTGTGGTGCAAGATGGGCTAAGCCTGAAATGCTTTTTAACATGAATGCAAAATGGACTTCTTAAACTTAACAAATGAGTTTTTAAAGCAATACTAAAATATAACATTTTGTTGCTTTGGAGCACAGTGAACAAGATTTTGTTGATTTGGAGCAATCAACATTAAGTGTATGGTCATTGATATTCGTTATCAAAGAAGTTAATCACAAATAATATTTAAATTTTAATATTTTCTCAATATATATAAGAATTTTGTTACCACAATGAAGGTATGTTTTTCATCTTATTAAAAAAATAACAACAATAATGCGATAATAATATAAATTTTATTTTTTCAATTTATACTAGAGCGCGTAAAAGCGTGGAGGGCAAAAGAGTATTTGCACCGCATATGGATAATATATATACCCTGATGCAAACAGGACACGTGCCCAATCTCTGTCTCACATTCTTCCTAGTCGTCTCGTCTTCTTCCTTTGACTGCTACCTATTTGAAGTTCTTGGTCTATTTCTGTCTGTCCTCCAAACCCCAAAGAAGCTCTCTGCAATGGTGATCGGTGGGAAGCAAGCTTAACCAAGGTGAGTGCCTAGCGCTTTGAGCTTTCTTTGAAGGAGTGGGTCAGTAGCTAAAATTTTGTAAATCTTATGGAAACCATAAACCCTAAGTCGAATAAGTTTGAATTGGATCGTCTGAGCGGTCTTCCGGATTCCATGTTTCATCATATTCTTTCTTTTATCGATATTAAGGACCTTGCACGAATTTCTACATTGTCTAGGAGATGCAGAAATGTTTGCTTGTCGTCGCCGTTCTTGACTATTATTTTACAGAATACCGGCGGCGATCATGATGCATTTTGCAGGTTTAACCAATTTCTACACCGGTTCATGTCTTTGCGTAATGGTGCTGGTATGTGTAAATTTAAAGTGGACATGTTTAGGCAAAGTTCTGATGATTATGATCACGTATTTCAAATCGGTAACTGGGTACTTGAGGCAATAAGGTGTAATGTTGAAAAGATTTATTTGAGGTTAAACGGTATTGGAATGTTTACTTTGCCTAGTGGTGTCTTGAATTGTGCATCTTTAAGAGATTTGGAGTTGAATTTGGAACCTCAGGGCTTGCTAAGATTGCCCCCTGCCACTTCATTTGTTGGGCTTGAGGAATTGACGTTGAGAGGTATGTCGGTTTCGATTAAACTGTTTGGCGAGTGGATATCAAGCTGCAAGTCTCTGAAATTGCTATTCCTTGATAATTTTCTTGATATGCATCTCAACATTAGTTCTTCGTCGCTTGAAACATTGATACTTACGGATATGATGCTCAGCAGTGACCATTATCATAGTATCAACATAAAAGTTTCAGCAGAGAGACTTAGATATCTGCGTATAGAATGGTTGAGATTCAGTCCGCAAAGATACTCACTAAAATTACATGCTCCAAAACTTGAAAAGTTCCTCTGGGATGGAGATGTTTCTCATTACTCTTATGAAGGAAATTTTGACTCTCTGTCTCATGCTGATATATATTTACATCCTTGTCCAAGTGCTGACAATGAGCACGGGGTGCTGGCTACTGAAATCATTGATAAAGTTCTTCAAACGGTATACCGAGTTTCATCTGTCTGTATCAGTGATGATGTTATTAAGGTGCTTTGAATGTCACTTTATTTTTGTTTTCTGATCTTCTTTCAGCTGTGGATTTATTTGTTTTCATATATATGGGGAATTAAACATCTTTTACCATTTAGGTAATATCTTTGCATGAATTGTTGCCAGAATTTCGTAACTTGCGTTCATTGCTTCTAATCCGCACTCATATACGCGACGACATCCCATCCAGAGTTTCCTTACAATGCCACATTTAAATACCCTGAAAATTTGGTATCGTGATTTTGAGGATGTAAGTAATAACATAAATGTCATCCAACATGAACTATCATGTCATATGTTCGTATGTCATTAAGAAACAATGGTTTATAATTTGGCCAAATATGGTATTCTGATGCTTCATAAAAGAACTCATTCTTGTTTAAACATACACCTGCATTCCTAGTTTCTAATCTGCACATTTGTCATTATCTATGACGTGGTTTCCTTTATAACTTTTTAGTCTTGGTCAAATTCATTACAGGAGGAGGAGGAGGAGGAGGAGGAGAAGGAAGTGGAGGTGGAGGAGATATGTTATAATTCAGAGTATTGGGAGTCTCAAAATCTTGAATTTGTCCACTCATTGAAGGAAGTAGAAATAGACATCAAGGGAGAGGAGAATGAGATAGAGCTGATCAAGTATTTGCTCAAAAATGCAAAATCCTTGAAGAAGATGACCATTCTCTATCCATCTGTATTGCGTAGACAATCTGTGATTAGCAGAACGATTCAACAATTCCAAATAGCTTCTCCCTCTATTGCCTTATATTTCCTTCAACGTTGATTCGAGACTTTTAGTTATAGCATGTTCTGACTCTCAAAAAATAGAAACTCTGATTTTTGAACACGGTTACTAGTGGGAACTTCTTACACATTTGTTGGCGTTGGCATGTAAGTGTATTGCTCTCTAAATTGGCTATAAGCACTGTTGGAGCTTAACATGTAGGCTTTTGTGATTCATGCATTCGCATGCTTGCAGATATGTTATGGATTCTGTGGCTTCTACTTGTGGATTATCTTTTGAAAATCATAAAGAGACTACAAAGCCTTTTAAGTCAAATTTCACTAACAAGAAATTAGTCAGGCATATACGATTTGTGATTTGTGCCTCACTGCCTGACTGGCACAATTATGTCAACAAATACAACTGTGTGAGTGAAGTTTTGTACTCACTGGTTTCGTTTGTTGATGCGTTCATCTTTTTGTAGAACTCTTTTTCCAGAGATCAAATGGTGGACTTATTATTTGGCTCAATTATGAGTTTCATGCAACAACGGGGAAAATTGAAAATGCATTAGAGATGGTTTCTTTCAAAATTGAATTTCAATCTCTGGTTCACCATTGAATTCTTTTCTCCAAATTGAAATAGTTAAACATTTGGAAATGGGATAATTCAAATGGAGTGTTCACTAGTCAATGAAATGGAAGGAAATTTAAGTTCAGATTGAGCTTTCTCTGCTTTCATCTTGAAGAAAAGCTTAATCACTTAAACCACCAAGGAAAGGAAATCAGCTTTCTAGTCTAAACGTTGAGATGAGGAGAGAGTGAGAGTTTGCTCTAGTCTTGTTCTTAATTACAAGCCCATTTGCTTTGCTCTTGAATGACTCAACAAGAAGAATACATATATAATTACCAAAAATAAACAAACTTAATCATTCAGAGTGAAATATTTTTCTTTAACCCTTTTTTATTTAAATATATTGGAAAAAACTAAACCCATCTTGAATTAGAATTAACACATTGGTCTGAACATTCAAACACATGATAGTTTATTGGTAATATTGTAAGTTTATTTATTTGGTTTTAGTTAACCTTATTCTTTTAACGGTTCACTCATTTGATCCAATAAAAAAAGATTCACTCATTTAGCAGATTATGATTCTTTAGTTAAGCACGCTGATGGAGTCTCAGGGTAATTGCTTTTTATTTATATTCTTAATTCCCCTTTCTCTCTAGCAGCCTCGGATGAGCTTGATGGAATTAAAATTTCATTCTATTGTATATGAAGTAAAGATTCAGTTGAAAAACTGAACTTTTTTTTATTACCAATATTTTATAACATTTTAAAAATTATAAATTTTTTTTGAAAAATATTAATTATAGATTTAAATATTATTCATTAGAGACAAAATTACTTGTTAAAGACATGTTACTCGTTATGGACAATATTACTCATTATAGATAAAATGTTATACATTATAGACTAAATATTATCCATTATAATAATATTCCTGATCACTATGGTAAAATACTATGCATAATAAATAAATGTTAGACAAAATATTATTTAAAAAAATAATTAATTCCTTGAAACCTTTTGGAGGTTTCAATATAGTTTAACTGAACATTTTCATTTTTTCTTTAAGATGTTTGGCACTTAATTATTCTTTTTGAATTTCTACATGCATTTGAGTAGAAGTACGGTGCTAATGCATCAGCAGAAAGAGGGGTGGAGAAGATGGATTCAGAGATTTGGTTCAGCATTGGGAGGAGAGAGAAAGGTTTTCTTCCTATTTGGAGAGAGAGAAAGAGAGAGCTGGAGAGGGAAAATCTTAATTTTCTAAGGTATGCCCCGTGCAGGTCCCAGGACAAATTAATAGAAAATCATAATAAAGTGCTAATTTAACTTAAACTGCTAAGATAAAAAAAATAAAAATGAAACTTAGTCAGTAAAAACTCCCAAACATAAGAGACTACGTCAGAAATGTTTAGATTCATTACAAGATAAATGGTAGCTAGGTTCATTACAGAAATTAAAGATTCAGATGGGACATAAGAAATTAGATTTGACACTTGAAATTGAAACAATAAAAAAAACAAATTCCACACTCGATATTAGTCAATCCCTCTTCTCGTAGAAATCCAGAAGATATTATAATAAGATATCTCCTAAGTCTAAAAACCTAACAATGATTTGATGTGATGAGATGTTTAACGATATTATATATGTCTTTTGAGAGGAGAGGGTATTAGCTAGACAACAAACTTCTTTGGCAACTTTGAAACTTTTGCATTATGATCAAGTAATAAGACTGATAGTTTTTTTTTTTTTTGATGAAAAAAGGTGACTCGCTATCATGCACAAAAGAGGCTCCAAAAAAGGAGCTAGAACAAAGAGTTTGTGCCTCCAATAATTTCAGTGGCATAAATATTACAAAAGGTCTCCGGGAGACTATTTAAAGTATCAGAAGAAAAAGAGAAAGAGCTGGACTTTATAAGAGCCAGTTTTGCAATGTCATCAGCTAGACGGTTGGAAGACCTTTTTGTTCCAAAAACAGAGACCAGTTGTTGATGCGCAGGGCCTCACGGATGCTAAGGATTTCCTCACTAGTAACCCAGCTCTTTGGGTTTGTTGTTGATTTAATTTCCTCCACAACCATAGAGGCATCTGAAGAGAAAATGAGCTTCCTCCATCCCTTTTCTTTTGCAATAGAAATTGCCCACTTAACTGCCTTAACTTCGGCTTCAAAGGCTGAAGAACAAGCAGAGGGCTTTGCCAACGCCTCAATTAAAACGCCTCAATTATCTCTCACCACCACTCCAAAAGCTGCCTCCCCGTTTCTGAAAGCTGCATCACAATTTACTTTCCATTCCCCCAACGTGGAACCGAATCAAAAGAAGGATTAAAGCATAAGCAATTAGTCATATCATTTACCATACGGTCGAGTTGGGAAACCACCACAGCAATGGAGAGCATTTGCGAGAACTCTCCATCCAAAGACTTTCAGCCTCTCATGAACTTAGCTTTCCATAATTTAATCCAGATATCATCATTCCCAGCCATGGAACTACAATTAATGTCAAAACAGTTACTAACCGAAATAATTCCTTTAGAATTTCCACACCAAACCAGCTTGTCCTCTACAAGCATGCCTGGCCATTGAAGTTGTAAAATGAGCTTTGCTGTTTCATCAGTAAAAACTCTGCGCACCAGGTCAACTTTCCATCCCAAACCAGATTCTTCTCTCAGGTCGAACACCTTTTCCAATCCGTTAATGTCCACCCCTTCTCTGGCTAAAGGGGATCTGTCCAGATTTTCCAAAAGCCAGGGGTCTCTCCAAATATTAATGTTTATACCATTTCCAATTTTGAAATAAACTCCTTTCCTCAAGGAGTAATAAGACTAATAGTTTGTACTATATATATATATATGTAGCTGTGACATGAATACAGAGAAAATGCTAAAACACTACAGCTGTCTATGGAATATATAGGAGATCATTGATCCACGATATAACAAGCCTCTTATAAGGTGGGATTTTATTCTCTAAAAGCAAATCCAGAGACCATGAAATTAACAAGTTTTTATTCTAAAAAAAAANAAAAAAAAAAAAAAAACTGAAGTTGACCTTATGAGCGAGAGACTGAAAATTTATTGATCAACAAGTAGGAATTAATGATTTATGCTGGGGTAGTCAGACACCACGTGCAAAAGGCCGTGATAGGATTATTAGCCTTGATTGCCACATCAGCATTGATGAAAAAGCGAATAAAGGCAGGATGATCAAACGGTTTATAGAGCAGTGGATGTTTATCATCCACCATTCATCTTCTGGAACTTGTATGACTCCGTTGTTGAAAGTAAACAGCCCCATTGAGTATCTTTCGCCGCTTCCTGATATGCTCACTCGATGGTTGCAAGCTTTTACTCTGTCATTGCTCCATGCCTTATTTATAAATTTACCAATCAATTAATAACCAAATTCATGAATTCAAAATCAATCTATATATACATATATGTATAGATGTAATTCCGTAGAGAAATCTAAAAACCCATTAAAAAATAAATATAATTCCAGGTGATTCCACAAAATCACTTATTTAGGAGATATTATAAAATATTTATTATAATACTGATCTCAAAATGTACGATAC